>JANIWG010000071.1:0-67497 GCA_030705025.1 Myxozyma udenii
CCCCCCCCCCCCCCCCCCCCCCCCCCCCCCCCCCCCCCCCCCCCCCCCCCCCCCCCCCCCCCCCCCCCCCCCCCCCCCCCCCCCCCCCCCGCGACCTCTGTGGGCTTGAGAGAGAGAAAGGGGGAGTGGTGATTATATAGCGATGGCGGAGTGGGTCTCGACACTCGACACTCGAGACGCGGCGGCGCACGCGGTGCGCGGCTGATATTCAACAATCGAACACTGCAAATTGAAGATCGAGGAACATTGCGAGTTTGGATCGATCACTCTTAACCAGAATCACAACAAAATGGCGACATCTTCGGTGCCGACGAAGGTCGTCTACGTGGGGAATATCCCGTATGACCAGTCCGAGGAGCAGATCATGGGTGCGTTTGTGTTTTGCTTCTCTTGGAGTGTGCGCGTGCTAACGTAGCGGCAAACAGATATCTTCCAGTCAGTAGGACCCGTGGCGAACTTTCGATTCGTGTTCGACAAAGCTACAGGACGACCAAAGGGGTTTGGATTTGTGGAGTATCATGACCTCGAGACTGCTGCGAGCGCAGTTCGGAATCTGAATAACTACGACCTGAACAATCGTCATCTACACGTCGAGTTTTCCACAGACTCATTCCCCGCGACCACGGGCAGCAGCAGCAGCAGCAGCAGCAGCAGCAACGGTCTTCCGCCCGGGACCACACCGACTCCGCCAACACTCTCGACTCCCGACGCGATAAGTACCACGTTATCGCAATTCACGCCGTCGCAAATGCTCAAAATCCTGTCAGAATTGAAAGCAGCCGTCGCGCAGAACCCCGCGAAAGCTCGCGAACTCCTCAGACAGGCACCGCAGCTCTCGTACGCTGCTGTCCAGAGTATGTTGCTCATGGGTCTTGTTGACGCGGCCGCGGTCGCGAAAGCAGTGGATCCTGCGGTGTTGCAGCGGCAAGAGGCGGCAAAGGCGCAAGCGCAGGCTCAGGCGCAGGTGGCAGCGGTGCCTCCTCCTGCGCAGCCGGTTGCTGCACAGGCTCAGGTGGATCCGCAGAGAGCGGCGTTGATTAAACAGGTGATGGAGCTCACGGACGAGCAAGTGCGAATGCTGCCCGATGCTCAGCGGGCGCCGATTGAGGCACTGAGAGAAAAGATCCGGCGCGGGGAGTTTTAGGCTACATTATGTATGTATACAGGAAGTATGAATGTACGATAACAGACGTCGATTGGCTAGAAATACACAGCTGCAAAGCAACGAGACCAATAAGTGTACACGTGGAATGCCACGAAATAGAAAAAAATCACACAATCAGAAAAAGAACCATATAAAAAAGCATAAGAAAAAAAAAAGAACCAGTGGAAGAAAGATCAAGAGATCAAGAAATCAGGAAAAAAAAAAAAAGTTACAACGGACGAAAGCCGAAACGATTACTCCTCGTCGTCGTACTCTGTAGGACCGCCGTTGGCAAGGTACGAGGCCTTCTCATCCTCATAACGCTTCTTGTCCTGGGCAGCACGAGCCTCGTAGGGCGCCTTGTCCTTGGGGGACAGAGCCTTCCATCGCTCACCGAGGACCTTACCGACCTGGCCGAACGCGATGCCGGGGTTCTCTGAGCGGACGGTCTCGCGCTGCTCGTTGGCGAAGAACATGTAGGCGGAGAGAGAACGCTTGGGGGCGTTGGGGTCTGGAGGGGGAGAGCAAGGGTTAGCCTCAATTGGACGGGTGCAGGGGATCAACAACACGAGGACGCGTACCTTTCTTCCGGCGGGTGGTCTTGACCTTTCTGGGCTTGACGTCTTTGGGCCTGGATGGAGTTAGTAGGTGAATAAGAGGGATACGACGCGTGGTACACGTCTCTCTTCTGTAAACAAGGGGCAAAACAATAAACACGCGCGAGACACGGTGCGGTACAAGAGTGAGAAAAATGACGGCGATCGACAATGGCGAGTCGTGAGGAAGAAGCGACGCGACGGACGACGATGGAGACGGACTCGAGTAAACAACAACGCGACGCGTCGCGTCGAGTCGCGGCGCGCCTGGATCGCGGATGGGGGAGGTGAAAGCCGGAGCGAAACGACGACGACGACGACGGCAGAACGACGACGATGACAACAACAAACAAAGCAAGAAAGAAGAAGAGAGAACGCGGGGGAGAAAAGGCGGTGGTGGAGACGTACATTGTTGTTGTTGAGAAGCTTTAGTGAGCCGGGCAGCGCAGGCAAAATAAAGTATGGGGCAGAGGCAGAGCAGGCAACGCGGGACAGCAGTAGTAAAGTAAAGTACGGCGGAGAGAACAGGCAAACAAACAGTTAAGGCGGCGAAGAAGAGAAAGAACGCAGGAAGATGTCCGCGACCTCCAAATCCCCGGCGGTGGCTTACTATGGCAGCCGGTCTCTAGCCGCGCAGCGCCTGGACTGGCTATCGGCAGTCACTGTCTTCTGGGGCTGTGCGCACCGCTTCAGTCGGCTCAGCACACCCGCACCCCAGCACCCACAACACCGCGCTGTACCGCACCCCTGGCACAGCCCAACATACCAATCCGGCCTGTCTAGCCGCCTACACTACAGCGCTTACAGAGTCATCCACGCGTACCTCACGCGTCGCAAACGCGTCGCAAACGCGTCGCAAACGCGTCGCAAACGCGTCGCTGTAAACAAACACTCTTGCAATTAAACATCAAGCTTCTCTAAATGCACATGCAGCTACTCCACCTCATCCTTCACTTCCCCATCCTCCGCGACAGCGCCAGCGCCGTCTTCTCCCTCTTCATGCTCCTTCTCCCCCTCTTCCTCCCGTTCCCCCTGCCCCTCTTCCTGCTGCTGCCCCTCCGCAGCTGCTATCGCCCGCCGCGCAGCCGCCATCACTGCCAACGCCGACGGCCGTCGCTGCGCCTGCATCTGTGCCTGCATCTGCGCTTGCATCTGCGCCGCCGCTCCGTCAACCTCGTACGCGTCAACAACATACCGCCGCCCATCTCCCACCGCGCTCTCCACAACCACTGCCCCCGCCTCATCCTCCTCCTCCCCAACATCCTCCCTCATCCCCGTAATCCGTGCAATCATCCACTGCTTCCCTGCATCCAGCGGCCGCGGCACCGCATCCCTCAAAAAGCAATACGGCGCGCCATCGTTAAACGCCGCCCACACATGCTGCGTATCCTCTCCATTCCCCGCGCTCGTCGGCAAAAACAACGCAAGATCTCCGACCTTGAACCCGCGATACGCAATCTTCTCGGCAGCCTCCGCTTTGCTTCGCCGCGACTTATCCCGGTACACGCGAGCCATCTTATTCCATTTCCGCGCCGCCTCCTCCGCATCCCGTACCCGCTGCTGCACATGCTGCGCAAACTCATCGTAGTCGAAATCAATCGCGCCAAGGAACCGCGCGTACTTGTCGCTCTCGTCCCGCACTTCCTCGTCCGCGTCTCCTTCTTCGTCATCCGCAATACTGCTCTCCGCCATCATCCAGTACAACACATCCACGTCCGCAATCGACATCGTCCCGCGCTCAGGCGGCGTCCGCGCAATGTTCCCATCACTCATCAACGCGCGACTCTCTTGCGTCCCCGTCCCTTCTGCGGCCGTACTTCCTCCTCCAGGTAAAATCCGATACACGGCCTCATCTACCGCCGTACTCAACCGCACCATCTTGCGAGACGCGTCGTACACTATTCCCAACGTGCCCATCAACTCCCGAGACCGTCGGAAATACGTGTACAGCCGCTGCGTCAGGTCCCGAGCTTGGGCCGTCCGTGCATCTCGCACAGCGATAACTCGCGCAAACCGATTGCGCATGCACTCGTAGTCCTCCAGCTTACTCACAATCACCCGCTCAACTTCGTCGTCTGTCGGCACCGCCGTACTTCCCGGCGCTACATGACTCCACAACGCCCGAGCAAGCGCGCTCGGTTCAGACGACGCAGCAGCAGCAGCGGCAGCAGCAGCAATCTCTCCACGCTGCGCAAGCTCAATAACCAGCCTCTCTTTCTCTTCCCGCTCCCGCGCAAGCGAAACTCTCAAATTCCGAATCTCGGCATCCAGATCCGCTTTGATATCCTCCAAATCCTGCTCCCGTTGCTGCTGCTCCTCAAGCGCAGTCTCAAGATTCGCAATCATTCCTTCCTTATCTGCGCTCCGTTCTTCCCGCGTATCCTCCTCCTCCTCCATCGCGTATATATGCGCCTTCAACCCCGAAATCTCCTCGTTCATACTCTTCCTTTCTCGCTGGAACTCGGCCTCCTGCTGCGCCAGATTCGCAAGTAAATCCTGCTTAATCACCTCAACTTCTGCAAGACTATGCTCCGTCTCAGCAAGTTGGCTAGTCAACCGTGCGTTAGCCGCTTTCTCCTTCTCGAGCTGCACTTTCGCCATCTGCAACTCTGGCATGAGATCTCCGGCTGGTTTGTCTGGAGACTCCCGGCCTCCACTGATCACACTTCCAGCTAACGATGGGTTTCCACTACTTGCCGCACGACTGGCCAGTACCTGCTGCGGCGATGTTCCAAGCAAAATCGCTGCATCACTCACGACCTGCGGTGCAGAATGGTGTCTCGCAACACCGAGTCTCATACCATCATTTGCAGCAATCGACATCGCCGCCTGCAGCGATGACGAAGCACCTTGTAATTGTGGCATGGGCGACGACACGAGTGATGACGATGAAACCTGCTGCCGGTGAAGCAAATCCTCAAGTCTCCGGACTCGCGACTCGTAGCTCCGAATCTGCTCTTGCAGACGCCGATTCTCAGTCGCCATATTCTCGGCCGATGAGGTTAAGTTATGTTGTTGTTGTTGCTGCTGCTGTTGCTGTTGCTGTGACGACGACGATGATGATGATAACGACGATGTAGACGACGTGTACGACATCGGAGCGACCGCAGCTGCCACCGCGTGCTGTGTCTGCGGCGACGTTTGCCGACTTTGCGTGGGACTCAACGACGGCGTGCCGCTAAACATGCTAGTTCGCATTTGGTTGACAAAGTTATGACTTTGCATCTGACGGTCACGGCGTGTCGTTGATGACGCCGCCACGGGCTCGGTCTTCGGGTCCGCAGTAGCCTCGAGATCACGCACAGCTTGGTCGAAATCCTCAATCAATCCCGCGTCAATACTTCCGAGCACAGACTCAAGTGTATCACGATACTCGTACACATCATCCATCGTCACATGTGGCTCATCTCCGGCTTCACCGGCCGCAGCACCAGAAGCTTCGTCTTTCGGTCTCACGAGGCTGAGTTCGACTCCAAACATACCCGCTGTCGCGTTTCGCAACGCACGTATAGAGGTCATGTTATTCGAACGGTCACCTGCGATCGAAGTGGATAACGACGACGGATCCTGGGGCGCGGGAAGAAACGCATTCAGCCCTGTTCCAGTGCGTTTGAGCCATCTCGCGCGCCGGCGAAGCTCTGCTTCTTTCCACGACGCAAACTCCTCGGCAACTTCGCCGGTAAGGTTTCGAATTCGAGAGTTCCATCGCGTACGTTGTACAGACTCGATGAGCAGTGCGCCGTAGAACGCAGGTAACGACGCCATTTGAGTAAGGATTGTCAACGCCGACTGCGCGTTCTCGAGCTCGCGTTCGATCGAGCTCAAGTCTGGACGGATCGGGCTCGCGCGGCTTTGCACGACGGATAGACGGTGCAGATGACGCAAAGAGGAGACTTGGACAGAGGACTTGCGGGACTGCGCGTCACGATTGTACTCCCAGATCTCGGCGACAGCGGCAGAGATGTTGGGAAGGTACTCACGTTGATGCAACGACGCCATGCGGGTGACTGAACGCATACTAGCTGGCGTTGTAGGGAGATCCGCGACGTACTCTGCGTCTTTGCAGATTTTGTTCACCACAGCGTGCAGATCCTCGAGCATGGAGGGCACAGAGGCATACTCGTCTTGAGCAGATGCGATTCCCGAGGTCGCAGCGGCTTCGATGTCTCTTCGCAGCGCGTCGCTTTCGAGCGCGACTTTGTCTGCGACAAACTTGACATCTCGGATGCGATCATGGATACGCTGCTGCTTGGACACGAGGTCGCTCTCGACGTCTTTTATGCGTTTGGGGTCTACCCAGTCGGCGAGAGTGCCGCCGCCGAATGCGGCGGCGACGGGGAAGAGCGCAAGACGGTCGACGGCGTCGGACCAGTTTGTTGCACCGAATGTCTGTGAGAGGGCCACTGTGCGAGCGAGAGCCTGTTCGAACGAGTTGTCGATGCTGGCGAGATGGTGGGCAAGATGGGCCATGGCGACGTCGACGGAGGTGCGGATGACTGCTGTTTCAGCCGCAGTGGTGAAGAGCGTGGATTTGAGCGACTCTGCGCGCTGGAGAAGGGCTTTGGCCCAGGAGACGCGGGCGTCGAAGAGCTCGACGAGCTGGGCCTGCGTGATCTTTGGGTCGGTGGTCGTGGGGAAGGGCTGTGTGTTGAGTGGGATCAGCGGGCTCGTTGTGGTGGGCGGCGTGGCAGCCGGGTGGGCGAGCCGCTGGCGGTCGAAGAGATAGAGCGCGGTCTGTGGGGACGGGGAAGAGGGTGGGTTAGCCGAGTGCGGCGGAAGGAAAAGGAGGACGGAGAGTGGTTCACATACCTCGCTGGCGATGGTGGCCATGCGGACCTGTGTTGCACGCGCGGTCATGAGGATCTGCTGGGCCGCGGGGATGCCGTGAAGCGCGGCGACGGCGTTCTTGAGTTCGGAGAGTCTGGCGGGGGGGGTGAGAAGTCAGCGTGGAGTAGTTGGAACGCGTGGTAGACGTACGATAGGTAGCGCTCTGGCTCGATGTCGGTGAACTTGCCGGTGTGGGCGTTAAAGAGTCTTGTGGTGGACGCCATAGTGAAAAAGAAACCCTCGCGCGCACGCGGAGCACACAGAGGGGGCGCACGCGGAGCAAGAGGCCGACCGCAGCACGCCCGACCTGCGACAGGGGGGGAGAGAGGAGAGAGATGGGCGCAGAGACGCTGCAGAGACGCTGCAAAGACGCGCCGCGCGCGAGAAGCAAGCGAGAAAAACAGTGGCGAGAACGGCGGCGGCGGCGACGGCGACGACGGAGGCGGAGGGCGTGCGTGAGGGTGTTCACGACGCGGGAAGGGTGGTGAAGACGCGACAAGGGCGGAGAGGGTGGAGAACAGCAGGGTGAAGGCATCGCCATCGCCATCGCGTGTGGTTAGGGCTGCTACGTGTCGCGCCTGTTCGCGCTCTACATACGTATGTATTATATACATTGCACATCTGCTATGGATCTATATAGTAGATCTACATAGATCTGCTATAGATCTACGCTGCTCCTCACTAGTCCCCCGTCGTCTGTTATATTCATCGCCCCGGTCCTCGCCCGCGTCCTCCTCGCAGTCCAGGCCGCGGCCGAGCTCTGCGCCGACTCTCCGCGTTGGGAGTTCGACGAAAACCGCCCGGAACAAAAGTCCCAACGCCCTCCCTTGTTCTCCCGGGCCAATCACCGCCCTCCTGCCCCACCCCCGCATCCACCGGAGATCCTCGCCCCGAAGCTCACCACCCGCCGCTGATGTCCTGCGCCAGCACCGCCTCCAGCACCTGCGTGCCCTCGCCCCGCCTCTCCCCGTCCGCGCCCACAAACGGACCCACCACCGTCTCCGCCACCCGCGCAAACAGCCCCTCCACCACCCCCTGCAGCTCCTCCCCGGTCTGCGCAAAGTCCGGATACGCGTTCACCTCGAGCAGACTCACCACCCCGTCCGCGTCCACCATGAAGTCCACCCCAAAGATCTCAAACGCGTTCGGCAGCGCCTGGAAGTGCACCTGTCCAAGACCCACGGCTGCCCGAAACACCTCCGCCGTGACATCGCAGATCTGGCTCCAGATCGCCCGCTTGTCGAGCTTCTCCCCTTCCGCGCCTTCCAGATCCCAAAACCGACTCACCGACCCCTCCATTCGCCGGTCGCCTTGCAGACACGTATTCGTCAGCTGGCCCTCCAGCGCGGCGTCCATACTCGGGTGCGTGTATGGCGTCAGCGCAAACAGCGCAAGCATGTCCTTGTACACGTACACCTTCAACGCGCCCCGTGCAACGACATACGTGCGGATATGGAACTTGCGCGATCCATGGCGCGACAGCAGCAGCGGCCGGTCCACGTATTTCTGCACCACAAAGTGTCGCAGCATCGACGTCACAACTCCATTGTCATCATCGTGCTCGCCGCCCGCCTCCCCTTCCCCATCCTCCCCCTCCTCCTCCTCATCGTCGCTCTCCTCAAACTCCTCAAAAATCCCCTGCAGCTCCTCGTACGTCTTGAAAATCCTGATCCCCTGTCCCCGATCACTCATCGCCGGCTTGAGAATCCACCAGTCCTGATTCTGCTCATCACACAGCTGTTCTCTGAACTCGTAAATCTCATCCAGCGCCTCGTCAAGATACTCGGCGTAGTCCAGCTCAAACTCATACGTTTCCGGGAAATTCACCTTCAAAATCGTGTCTGCATGTTTCGTTCGATACACGTGAATCGCGTGCGCCAGAAAATTCTTCCGAATCAATGCCTTGCGGTACACATACGCGCACGAAAGATACCGCGCTTGATCTTCCATTATCCGGTCGAAATCCAACTCCTCGTACTCTGCAAACTGCACCACTTTGCTCTTGGCGTACTTTGCTCCCGACGACGCGTACTCGTCCCCCGAAATCACCCGCACTCCGGCAAATTTCTCAACATTGTCTCGAATTAACGGATATATATACGAGCTCGTGGGATACCCAATGACAATCACAGCCTCCTCAGCCTCCTCCGCGTTCGCATCAGCTCTACATTGTGTAAGAACATGTTTACTCTCCTTCTCGTCCATCTCAAACGCATACTCACTCTCCTCCAACTCCCGCCGACCCTGCTCCAACCACATGCTGAAACGTCGCCTTCAACGGCGTCACACTGTCCACTTAGTTAGCCTAGTCTCATTATCTCAAATCACAAAGTCAAACCACACACCTGATATATCCCTGTTTAATCGCCCACGCGTCGTTATCAACAGGCACGTTCGGCACCGCATCAATCACCGGCTTCAAATTCGGCGCCCATCTAAACTGCGTCTTTCCCTTTTCCGACACACTCGCGTCCAACTTCACATACGCGCTCCCGTTCCATCTGTTATCCAACAACGACGTGATCTTGGCATCTTCGTTCTCTTTCAACTCTGGCGGAAGCGGCACGTTCACGCTGTACAAATCAACACTCCCGTCACTCGGCCATGACGCCACGAGGTCTTTCACAACTTTCACTGACGCCACACACGCTTTCGTGATATCCGACGCCGTGTGCGACTGGGTGTTATACGCAAACGACAGTCCCACAGACCGCACACCGCATAGCGCGCCTTCAAGTGCCGCGCCAACGGTACCACTCGACATAATAAACAATGCTGTCGAATTCCGTCCATAATTCGGACCGGAAATAACTAAATCAACCGGGCCCTTCTCCGCAAACAAGTGATGCACACCAAGTTGCGTACACGTAGCAGGCGTCCCGTCAACAAGCACCCACTCCTCCCTCCCATCTTCTTTGCGCGACGAGAAATACGGGCCATCGTACGCTTCTCCAACCGTCGAACTAGGATACACATAACTAATCGTCGCAGTCTCAGACACAAAATGTGCCTTGCCAATCCATGACTTTTGACAATCTGGAAGTACAACTGACACGTCCCACTCCGGACACTCGGCCTGAAGCGTCTTGATAAAGTAGTCAACGTATGGCGAGTGTGCGCCTGGTGGTCCGTCGTCGTTCGTGATCTTCAATTAGCTTGACCGGTATAACTAACACAACCTCTACTTACAAGAACGTGCATTATATCTATATATCGTCTATAGTCTCAACTGTATCTATCTTCTGTTGTGTACTGTGCAAACTAGACCGGCATCTTGATCATTATACCCGTATTTCAACCCCGCGAATTTTTGCGGTTCGTTGGGACTTTGACGCCTGTTTTCTCCTTCCTCAGAACAGCAATTCCGAGCGCACCACATCGTCCCCCAGAGCTAACCACAAATGTAAAGAAAAAATAATCCAATTAAACGACGACGATATTACTACACTCAAACAAAATGATATAAAACTCACCACGACCGCAAACGAAAGTGCAACAAATGAAATGGAATAAGCAAACAAAAAGACAAAACGAATCAACTCAAACTACAGATGTATAACCGATGTATATTTTCCCTCCATACAACCTTTTGTTATTCCTCACGATCGCGCAGCGGATCGTCTCCTGAAAAAATCCATAACCTTCCGCGCTGCACCTCCCGTTTCCGTAGACTGCTGCTGCTGCTGCGGGCGCGGATGCGGATGCTTCTCTCGTGCCTTGGACGCCGCAGTCGGCGCGGTAGCGGTACTCTGCTGTTTCCGTGACGCGCTCGAACTTGGCGGTCTGCTCATATCCTGCTTCGCTGGGACTTGCATCGACATTGTTTTCGTATGCCGCGACGTCGGCGGCGGAGTTGCAGTAGACGTGGGCGCATTACTTCCGCTGCTACCCTTAATCCGACCAAACAGTTTCTCCGCGCTGAAACTCAAACTAGACCGGCCTCGCCGATGTCCAACATGCTCACTACTTGTAGGGGCAGCCGTCTGCGCCGGCGTGGCAGAGCTACTCGATACTGAGCTCTGCGAAGTAACAACCATACTCTGCGGTCGAACACGCTTGCGAGTCGCGCTCGCGCTAGGTGGCGGACCTGCTGGCTCAGTGCGACGCGTACTGCTTGTTCGTACAGGTGCGTTTGTTTGCGCCTCCGGTACTGGCTCTTCTGCCATCGGCGCTGCCGCAGGCGCTGCCGCAGGCGTGGCCGAAGAAATGGAAGAATGCCGCCTTGAATCTTGCTCCCGAGATGTGGTGTACATCATTGACGACGGTCGCGCACGACGCGAAGGAATCGGCAGTCGTGACGGCGAATCTCTGTGTTTCGATTCTTGCGGCTTCGGCGTCGCGATAGTAGCTGGCTGCTTCTCCTCAACAGACGCAACTGGCGCGACAGATGCAGCAGGCGCAGCAGGCACATCGGCAGGCACCTCGGCAGGCTCCTCTTCAAGGGTTGTCTCAAGCGGCGCACCTAGATCACGAGTGACGTTCTTCGGCACGGAAGGTTGCACAGATGGCGACTCAGGCGAGTTACGCTGAGACAACGGCTGTTGCTGATTCACGATCGCGGGTCTGATAGGTTCCATTGTGCGCGCAGTGTACGTCGCAGGTTTAGCGTATTCAAGCTGAATGGTGTGGCGTTTCTCCTTTGTCGGCCTCGACGACGGCTGAGGGGTGTAGTGCAGGATTTGAGCAGGCGTAGGAGGTTGTCCAATGATGCTTGCCTGACCGAGACGAAGCTGGATGTTCTCAATATCGTCGGATGCAACTGTATGGCTGACAGACTGCTCGCCGAGAGCGGCCTGCGATAGTGTGTTATTGTTGACACTACCGGTGCCGGCGGGCTGGTATGATCGTCGTCGGTCGGTGTAGACACGGGGGTTGGACGACGAGGCAGCGGCGGCGGCGGAGGAGGAGGATGCAGATGCAGATGATGGACCCATGTACGAGACGTGCGAGCCGACTTGCATGGACGTTGAGCGCGGCATTCCTGCGACGGAGGCACGATTCGACGACACCGGTTTGAGCACGGCTTTGGTAGCGGCGTGGTCCGGAGTGAGCATTTCCTCCCACTCCACAGGCGTGACAGATAGGAACTTTGTATAAGGCTGGAGCCATGAATGCGCGCGAACTTCGAGCAGATCTGCCCGCTCGTCCGGATTAGGAACAAGAATTCTCCGTAACAGATCCCGCGGCATGGGCTGCACGTATTCAGGGAATGTGAGGGGAGTGGTGGTGATGTAGCGATAAAGCTGGGTGATGTTTGCACCGTTCGGGTTCTGTGGATCATCGTCGAACGGAAGGTAACCAGCCAACATTGCGTACAAAATCACACCGCAACTCCAGACATCGACTTTGCGACCAGAGTACTTTCCTTCACTGACGACTAGTTCTGGGGCAGCGTAGCATGGAGAGCCGCAGCTTGTGCTCATGAGATCAGACTTCATGCGGCCGGCGCGGGCTTCTTCGGGGTCGAATACATTTGCAAAGCCAAAGTCAGTGATGATGATATTGTGATGCTTGTCAAGAAGCAGATTTTCGAGCTTGAGATCACGATGGACAATTCCCTTTGAGTGAAGATAGTCGACACCAGAAATGAGTTGAGCAAAGAGACGACATGCAGACGTGTCTTTGAGGTACTTGTTTTGCAGAATGTAGTCAAACAGCTCGCCACCGGACGCGTATTCGAGTACTATACCAATGTATCTGTCATTCTGAATAATCTCCTGGAGGCGCACAATGTTTGGATGCCGCAGGTGACGCAGGACGATGATTTCGCGGTGGAACTTTGCCTCGCGATTCGAGCCGGGCGGAATTGTTTCTTTTTTGATGAGCTTGACTGCCACCTAGATGGGGAGAGTGAGTGTTAGTGCCAAGAAATTGGATGAAAGACGGGCAAATACACACCTCAGCGGGTTGCCGGCCGTCTCGCCGCCAGCCGAGCTTGACTTTGCCAAACTCGCCTTCACCGAGCGTGGAGCCGAGCATGTAGTTTCCAAAACGCACAGCTTCTTTGCCAACGGGGAGCATGTCGACTACGGAAGCTCCGGCGTATATTGACGCGTGAGCCGCGGAAGAGGCAGGAGCGGGCATTGACGTGGGCGCGGACGCGGACGCGGACGCGGACGCGGTGGCGGTGGCGGGGACGGGACCAGCACTACTGGAGCTGGAGATGTGTGGAAAACTCTGCGGAGTGAAGGGCACGCCGGGCATGGCGCCGACTTCTGGAGCAGCCATGGGTGAGATGGGAGGATTGAGGAATCCGGACTGATGAGCAGGTTAGCGGAGGAGCGAGAGCGAGCGAGAGCGAGCGAGGCGCAGACGTAAACACGTGTCGCCATTAGCTTGAACAGAACGACGCGATGGAACGTACGCAGCGAGGAGGAGCTCTGCGCAAATGGCGAGATGGAGAAGTAGACGCAAGACGACGCGACGCGACGCGACACGAGTGCGGACAGAGCCAGGGGAACTCAGGGACCGCAGGCGCGCACAAGAGGGGCCGTGTGAGTGTCGTGTTGTATCGCACGACACGCGGGCAAAGACGGGGCGCGCGGGGCGGAGCGCACGGCGCTGGGCGGGGACGGAGGCGGGGACGGGCAATAAAAGACGCGACGGAGGGACGCGACGGGGGAACGCGACGGCGGGACGCGTGGAAGGAGCGTCGGTGTCAACAAACAACTCGAGCCGGGCTCGCTGGAGAGAGCGCGCGTGGCCGGTCTGGCGGGTCGTGGATTTTGGCGTTGTACGTTTGGCGGAGAACATAACTCAGGGATGCCCACCACGGCAGCGGTAACGCCACGGCCGCGCTGCGCTATTGTCTGCCGCATCCGGCGCAGTGGCGCTATGCTGGGGGCGTGCGCGAGGAGCGCATAGTAGTGTGGAAAGGGGTGCTTGCAGCCCCAACACACCCGCTGACTACGGTATTGCCGCGGCTTGGGGCTGACGTGGCCACGCGTCGCGCACGCGTTCCAGCATCAACAACAACAACAACACAGCCAGCTCCACCTCTATGGACAGCCACGCGACTTCTTCATCACGGACTCGGTGCGTCCACAAGCATCTTCTTTGCTACGCTTGTTCTTAGCATGTAAATTCAAACTCAACGCGTTCTACTCATCTCTTCTCGTCCGTTTTCTCCTGATACCCATATCATGCCCCTGACGCAGATCGCATTCCCATCGCCACTACCACGATGTCTGTGACAAGTGTGACAAGCGCGACCCCGTCGCCCCCTTTGTCTCCAACACCGACCGACACCCTGGAATCCAGCGATACAGTGCCATACGAGCGTCTGCCCGATGCGAACCGCATAGTGATAGAGCTCGGCGACCTGGACTTTTACGACTACGACGATGACGACGACAACTTCCGACCGAGTATAATCCGCTCCACAAACCTCACCACAGATCTCATGCTTGTCGCTATAGTTCTTGTTCTGTTTCTCACATTTGTCTTCTTCCAGCCACGACTGTATCCCGGAAGACTGTACAGATGCATGCCAGACTACAGACTGCCCGGCGCCTGGGTGCTGGACTCGCGGTGGTGGTTGGAATCGACGGGCCCGCTAGCGAATCTTATGCAGGCTCCATTCACCTGGCTGTTTGAAATGGTCTTTCCCGAATCCCGAAGATGCACAATGTGAATGGGCACATCACTGAGGCACGCATCTCGGAAACAACACACAACTGCACAGGCACACCACACAACAGGCACACCACACAACACAGCACTCTTTCTCTGCGCACCACAACATGCCACGCTGCATCGCACACTCGAGATGTATGTACTTGAATGTACATAGTCCGTGAACCGCAATACACGCCCGAACAGGCTGACAATCTCCGGTCGCTCATTGGGTGCCCTCGCCCGCTCTGCACCGCTCAGCACAAGCGCGCCGCACGGAAAAAAAAATTGAAACTTGACGACTTGAGATCTGGTTAGTTAGACACAGATCAGCGGGGAAACAGCCTGTTTTTTTTTTTTTATTCTCTTATAATTCGCAAATAAACTGGTAAATGCGTGAATAACATGCTCAATCTTTTTTAATATCTGCAGCTTTGTCGTAAAATCACTGCAGTTGCGCCATTGCAGCGCTCGTCGGATCTCCGACGCGCATGTGACTCTTTCTCCGCACTTTGTACATAATTGTTGCATCACTGTACTCCTCCTCCTCCTCCTCTGCCCCCTGCCTCACCACCTTCACCCACCACTCTCCTCCCCTCCTCCACTTTTTCTCCCACAATGTCCCCGCGTCCGGTCCTGCGCGTGTGTCGCGTCTCTGCTGCGTCGCGCGCCTGGACCCGCGCGCTCTCGTTCCGCTCCAGCGCTCGAGGCTACCTCGTCCCGACCTCCGCGGACGCGACACTCCTCCGCTCTACTACCATCACCCACCAGCACCGCCGCCTTGCCGCGCGACAGTTCCACGTCTCCGCCACGTCCCGTAATGCAGCAGAAACTACAGATGAGATCTCCGACGACGTGCGCGAAATGCTCAGAGAGCCCCGCGACGCAGACGAAACCGACGTCGTCATTGTCGGCGGAGGCCCCGCGGGCCTTGCTGCTGCGATCCGGCTCAAACAGCTCGAGGCAGAACACGATCGTGAGATCAGAGTTGTCGTGCTAGAGAAGGCGCCAGATATGGGAAGCCATATTGTCTCCGGTGCAGTAATCGAACCGCGCGCACTGGACGAATTGTTCTCCGACTGGCGCGACGATCCACCACCATTCATGACCGAGGTTCGCGACACAAAGATGCGGTTCCTCACCAAGAAACATGCACTTCCGATCCCCGAGCCTCCTCAGATGCACAACAAAGGCAACTACATCACGTCTCTGTCTGAGATGGTCAAGTGGCTAGCCGCCAAAGCAGAGGAACTCGGCGTCGAAGTCTACCCGGGGTTCTCAGTTTCCGAAGTGCTCTACGACTCGACTGGTGCAGTCATGGGTATTGCAACAAACGACATGGGAATCTCGAAATCCGGTGTGCCGAAGGATAGCTTCCAGCGCGGCATGGAATTCCACGCAAAAGTCACTCTACTTGCCGAAGGCTGCCACGGCTCTCTCACCAAAACCGTGATTTCAAAGTACGACTTACGGCACGGTCGCGATGTACAGACATACGGTATCGGAATCAAGGAAGTCTGGGAAGTGCCAGAAGAGAACTGGCGCGAGGGCGAGGTTTCTCATACTATGGGCTGGCCTCTGACGAAAGATCTCTACGGCGGTGGCTTCATGTATCACTTTGGAGAGCGACTGGTTTCGATCGGCATGGTGATCGGACTTGACTATGCGAATCCGTACGTTTCTCCATTTCGCGAATTCCAGCAAATGAAGCATCATCCGTTCTACTCCTCTGTTCTCAAAGGCGGCAAGTGCATTTCTTACGCCGCTCGCGCACTCAACGAAGGCGGTCTACAGTCTATTCCGAAACTAATCTTCCCTGGCGGTGCTATCATCGGCGCGTCTGCTGGATTCATGAATGTGCCGAAAATCAAGGGAACTCACACGGCTATGAAGTCTGGAATGATGGCAGCCGAGTCCGCTTTCTCTGCGATCACCAACGAGACGTCAAACACCTCAGCGGTGGGACTGTACGACTACGAAGACAAGTTCAAAAACTCGTGGGTCTACGACGAGCTTTACGAAGTCCGAAATATCAGACCGTCATTCCACTCTCCTCTCGGATTATACGGAGGCGTGTTATATTCTGGCATCGATGCATTCCTGCTAAAGGGAAAGACACCATGGACGTTTCATCATCCACAGAGCGACGCAGCAGCAACCAAGCCTGCGGATAAATTCACACCGATTGATTACCCCAAGCCGGATGGTGAGATTAGTTTCGACTTGCTCACCAGCGTAGCGCGGACAGGTACTATGCACGATGAAGATGAGCCGATTCATTTGAAGGTCAAGGATTGGGTATGTTTCCCCTTGATTCAACGGAGACAAAAAGCTAACGAATATAGGACAAACACACTGCGCTCTCGTATCCGAAATACGAAGGTATCGAGAACCGGTTCTGTCCTGCGGGCGTATACGAATACATTCCGGACGCAAGCAAGCCCGAAGGCGTTCGATTCCAAATCAACGCGCAAAACTGCATTCACTGCAAAACTTGTGATATAAAAGTACCCACTCAAGACATTAACTGGACTGTTCCCGAAGGCGGTGACGGACCAAAGTACTCACTGACCTAGGTAGGTGGCAGCATGAGGCATGAGTAATTTAGTTATTCTCTTTTGTACAAAGTCTATAACGAATTTCTATTAAAAGTACATACGCTTCTTTAAATCAAAACAGTAACGTCCCATCCGTGCACACTCCTCTCCCCCTTCTTGACCTCAACCGTACTTCCATCTGGCACAATTACGATTCTTCCATCGACACAGAACCGTCTCATGCGTTTTTCCTTCTCCGCAACCGTGATTTTCACGCCCGTAACTTTCTCATACAACACTGCCTGCTCCTGCACATGTTTACCATCTTGATACGCAAGCATTAAAATCCGCATGATCTCGTCACCGTTCAAAAACGGCATTCGTACGAGCTCAAGCGCAGTAGACAACGGCGTCGCGTTCGGCGCGATTTTGAATCCAGGCTCAAGAGAACTGATACTCGTCATGAGAACATACGAATGCTCTTCATCGTCAAGAACATGTGCCGTGCCATCGGCAGCGTCAAAATACTCTACCCGTCCATGCCATGCTACATTTCGTGCAAGATTCTCCTGTGCAGCAATTTTGAACCGTTCGTTCCCAAGTTTCCGGTACTCTGGCGAATCACTATCGCCCACCAACGCAGCATGAATCGCCCACGACGCAACAACGATCGCGTAGACCGTAGTCGACTCTGCATCTTCCTCACCCATTGCAGCAGTGCTTCCTTCAGGCTTCAGCGTTGTTGGCGGAATCACTTCGATACTTCCTTGCGGAAATACAACAGCAAACGGATTCAACGGCTTTGGAGTCCCGTGAATAAGCGCCTTGATCGCTTTGACAACATCGCTAAGACCAAGCGACGTCGCAAGTGCGTTTCCAGAACCTGTTGGAATAGCTGCAATCGTGAGACTACTACCAGCGTCATGCGTGGGTCGTAGGGCGTTCACAAGTTCATGAATCGACGTATCACCAGACAACAACACCACAGTTTGCCTTTCCAGCTTCTCGCCTTCCTCCTCTTCATCGCCACCATGGGAATGCGTATGCACAAACTCAGGAACTCCTTCAACCCCACTCAGCTTTTTTCCAAACAATGTGACCGACTCGGCGTCTTTGGTAGGCACATAACTGTAATGTACCCCAATTGCTTCTAAAAACGGCGCAAGAAGCTTCTCGTAGACGTGTGCACCGGCGTGTTTGCCTGCGGTGGTTGAGTTGACCACTGTCACTTGCGCATCACTTAGATGAGATGGTAATGATGAGATAAACAAATCAACAAGACCTAGAGACGTGAGTGCGGACGCGTCTGTGGTCGCGATTGCGGTGCGTTGCAGAGTAGGTGTTGGTGCATCGGCTGTGGAGTCAGCTGCAGCGGAGAGAATGAAGGATGGAGTTATCGCGAGAAGCGACGACAAAGGAAAAGAAGTGCCGTCACTGAGATTCAGCGCATCAGACGAGACGCTGAATGTCGCCATTGAGGCTGCCGAGGACAAACTGGGTGAGCAGGACGTCGTGATGGAGTAGCTGTGGATGTAATATCGATATCGATATCAAAGTTGGGAGTGACGTAATTCGAGCTGACATATGCTCGCGATATATCTATAACTACGCATGATGGTGACTACTTTATAATTTACACAGCTATTCCATTCAAAAACAGGGAACTAATCTTCATTTCGCTACACTTTCAACAGTCATGGTTTAACTCAGGTTTCCTCGCTGCGCCTGTTCGCGCTCAATCGACTCAAACAACGCTCTGAAGTTTCCACCTCCGAATCCCAGCGCGCCCTCACGCTGGATGAGCTCATAAAACGAGGTAGGACGGCCTGCGATATGAGTGCGGACAAACAGCTGGAGCAGGTATCCGTTACTATCATAATCAAACAGAATTGAGTGCTTTTTGAGGTCTTCGAGCGACTCCTTGATTGGAACTCTGTTGTGGTACTTGGCCATGCGCTCCTTCAGATCCTCGTAATAGGTGTCTGGTACTGAGATGAACTCGGCACCTTGTTTGCGCATCGCCGACACGGTCTCGATGATGTTGTCTGTCAACAGCGCGATATGCTGGATTCCCGGACCGTTATGGTACAGAAGGTACTCCTCGATTTGCGACATCTTTTTTCCACGAGCTGGCTCGTTGATCGTGAACTTGATGGACAAGTCATCCGACGCGACGACGGTCGATCGCAAAGCAGAGTACGATGTGACAACGTTGTAGTCATCATCGGTTTTGTACTCATGGAATCCAAACTGATCAGCATACATCGCAACGGTTCTGTCTCGGTTATCCCAATCCTGGTTGTGCGCAATGTGATCAATCACCCTGAACTTCACGCTGTCGGCAGGGTACTCCTTCGGGCAAAGGTCTGGGTCAATAGACTCGTAACCGGGGAGGTAGGGACCAGTATAATTGATGAACTCGACAAAGGTGTGGATGACATCCGCGTACGCTTTCACTTTGGCGATCTTGACGCTTCCATCGTGGTCGGAAATCACTGTCGGCGCAAGAATTTTGCAACCACCCTGGTCGAGCGCGCAGAAGAAGCTCGCGTCACAATCCGCGACACGAAGATTCAAATTCATGAATGACTCTCCATGCTTTGCAAGATGATTCGATACCAATTCGAGATCCAGCTGCTCGAGCGGCGTGAGCTGGGGAAAGCTGCGAACACGTTCCATTGGGATCATGGGAGTTCTGAACTCAAGCATCACATCTCCGTTACGCATCACCTCAGACGTGACCGAACGATGACGCGCGGTTCCGGAACTGCGAAGGGTTCGACGAGCAACAGGGCGGAAACCCATTTGCATGCCGTGCATGAATGCTTGCGCGCGATTGTTGTGCGTAACGAACTCCATCGATAGGAGACCGTGGTACATCGACCCGGTCTCGCCGGTGGTGCGCGGGGGTGTGATTTTTTGCTCCATTGTTGAATAACGTAAAGGTGGACAGCGTGAAACGTTTGGAAACGGCGAGAGAAGAAGGTGGGGGGGTGGGGAGGCCGGTATATATAACTCTGAAAGATCGTCACTTCGGTCGGTCGGTCGGAACGTTGTCGGTGTAGACAACAACACGCGCAGGCTGGATCATAACGCTGGCGAGAGAGGGGGTGGACTTTCAAATCAGGCTATGTGGTCTTACGATTTTTTCAGAGCACGCGAGGCCGTTGTAAGGTGGAAACTTGATGGCCCATGAGGGGGTGCTTCCGCCCACGCGTAGTAGTTGAGTCGTCACGCCAGTAGCACCCTTCACGATCAGAGCACGCGAGGCCGTTGTAAGGTGGAAGCTTGATGGCCCATGAAGAGGTGCTTCCACCCGCGCGTAGTTAGTAGTTGAGTCGTCACGCCAGTAGCAGCACCCTTCACGACCATTAGGACACGACCAACAGACCCACTGCGTGCTGTATACATTCTTTTCTTGATTCAGTTCAAATGCATAAAAAGCGAAAAAACAAAACATATTTCGCTTATACGCGAGCCCCGTTCAGTTGCCGAAAGTTCCTTTGCAGATACCCGACAGTATAAATATCGCGTACCTCGTGTTTCCGGATTTGGAAATCGTGGACTCCACACGTGGGCAAAAAAAAGAAGGTGAGCTATTTATTAACTATTTACATCGGCCACACACGTTATTCCCTCACCACCACATCATATGATACATCGCCAAACCTATGTACAAAAAAAAAAAAAGAGAACTCGAAAAAAAATGGGAGGAAGGAGGAATGGGACGGAGATCACGCCAAGCTGCGCACGCGCTCGCCGCAGCCAGGACAAACAGGCAACGCTTTATACATTTGACACTCTTCGTCCATCTTGGCTTTGTTCACTTGTAAAAGCAAACTGCGCATATCATCTGGCGCATGCTCTTCCAGGTTCACCCATATCCAACCACGATCAAGTGGGTCTGTAAGAGGGATTCGTTCAGCGCCAAAAGGGAACAAGGTGAGAAGCATGATTGGACGTTTCAAAACATGCATGTAGAATGGAAGTGCCCGAGCACATGCTCTGAAATATCGTGTGATCTCGTCTTTGCGATCTTGCTGGAATGACTGAAGCATGTGCGCTTGTCGCTTGTTGCCGACGATGTTTACACCATCGAACTGAACCCACGAGGTAAACACAGCTGGTGCAGTGATCGCACGCATGTGTGATAACAGAGACCGCGCGTAGTACGCCGTAAGTATAGCACGCGGATCACAAGGTGACAAGAAGTCTGCAAGAGGCTTGAAGAAATGCGTACGTTTCCAGTGTCCCGGATCGCGAGTTGCAGGACACCATGCGTCAGTCACTTTCGCGCTGTTTGTTTCCTCGTCAAATTCAATCTTGTCCGCGCATTCAGCACCCATGGTTGACCGAAGACGCTCGATAATTTCGTACCGATTCGCAAGGTAAATGTATTCGATCTTCTTATCCAACGACGTGACAGCATCGTGAATTTTCCGCAATTGCGCCCAGCCGTCATCAGATAAAAATTCAGGCAACAACATCGGCTCCGGGAACCCATTGTCGTATGTTCCAGGAGGCGCGTCAAAGTCATGAAACGCATCTGAAAACATTTGGGCGATCTGATACTCCAGACTTGCAATCTCGTACAGCACGTCCACAATTTCGGTAAACAGGTCCTGCTTAAACCATTCCGATCGGCACTCGAGCCACTCTGGCTGTGCAAACAATGAGGGTTTATGAAATGTCACGCAGTACATTGCGAAAAGTGGCTGGAGTGTACAGAAAGTGAGTTGATTAAGCCCGCTTTGGAACGCTTCTGGCCCGCGTCGCTCAATCAGAGCAGTCACGCCAGAGATAAGACCGCTCCATGCGGAGATATCAGACATTGACGATGAAGATTCGTAAAATGCAAGTAAAAGTCCTGCGGTTACACAGTCGTCTTGAACAGACATGACGTTTCCTCGCATTTTTGTCGAGTCTGAATCCGGAGATGCGAGAAGCTGCGCGTCCGAGGTACTCGTGCTGGTACAATCACTCAACGCATCGTTCCACACTTGCAACCTAGGCTCCTGTTCGGCAGTGAATGTGGCAATAAGCTTCTTTTGAACGTGCAGCGCCTCGACATACCATGAAGCTGCGATATCGCCGATTTCGGTGTTTTGAAGTACCCAAGAGCAACCCACAAACATTATCGCTCTGGCACTATAGGTACTGGCAAGCGTATCAGACGAAAGAATAAGACGCGGAAGCATGCGAGCCCATTTGAGAACAAGTGTTTCGCGATCCGCGTATTCATAGGATTGATGGAAGAGGACGTGCTCGAGGTATATACTTGAGCAGTGACTCAGCAGGTTGTATTGTGGGAATGGCTCCAGACTGACAGGAATGCTTGAATGCCGAGGATCTCGTCGCGTGTAGTTTGTATCGGGAAGAAGAATGTAAAGCGGCCGAATAGTGGAGGCTTTGCCCGTAGTCGCATAATCTGAATCCTCCACACCACTCGCTCTTGAAACTGTCGCGGAAGCTTCGTCATAAAGTTCTCTAAACCGTTCCCGCAGCCTCGTGATTTCAATAGAGTAAGCGTGTCCGGCATACTTGTACTCTCTTAGCCCGAGAGCTGTCGTGCCGTTCGTTTGAGGTGGTGAGGATGTCGAGCTCGTGGCGCCGGTTGGTGAGGCCGTCGACCTTTCACTTCGCTCCGTCGAGCTTTGTTTCCTAGTCCCCGACTCGTCGAATTTGCGTTTCTTGATCCGCCGATTTGGTATCGAACCAACAACAGGCCCGCTACAGTCCAATCCGAGACGAAGACACGCGTTGCATTTTGGTGCGGTCTCATCGCACTTACTCCGTCAACACATGTGCACATACTACTAAGAAGCGTATCGATGATCAACATACCTTTACTCGCCGCTTTTTACAGGTTTCGCAGCCACGACTGCCGCCGCGGACGCCCACCATTTTGCATGCTACCAGTTGAGAACGAGCGGGTGGTGTAGCGTGGCAGTGGTGGTGATCGAGAGACGGGAGGATGTTAATTATGACTGTGATTGTAAAGTGTGGATTGGGAGAGAACGCTGGCAATCGAATCGGGTAACATACAATAAACTAATCAATGAACTTGTTTGCAATTAACTACTAATTTTTATCGATCGAATGAGTGTTTGTTCAAGTCACTACTGGCCTGGAAAATACACTAGTGGTCGTGATGAGAGCGTGGAGTACAAATACGATGCACATGTAGCTACAACAACAACGAGCCACTCTACGACTCCACCCAGTCCGCTGCTCATCCCGATCTCACCACATACACAACCGCATCTGTATATGATTCTCCATTCAACCGTAATTGTCACATATCAACAATCTCCTCTTTAAGCACGGAAAAGCTCACCGTGTCGCTGCTGTTACAATCGCCGTTCCAGCGCTGCACGTGATTTACCACCCGCTCAGAAAATATCGTGAAAATCGCGTCCCAACCAACGTCCACTTCACCGCCATCACCACCACCTCTCCCCTCTCTCCGTCCTGCACACATTGACCCGACAATGCGGTTACTTTCTCTTTTACGTCCGCGCAGCAGCGCGTCAGCATTTGCGCCGTCAACACTTGGTTTCGCGACCCGCACATTTTCGAATCTGACGGCCTCGTCAGCGTCACGGAATCTTGCAATCTCAGCGCGCAGACCGACGACCGCTGTCGCCGCGGGGTTCACAGATCTTAATGCGAACGAAGCAATGACGAAAGTGGTTGCAGGCGGCGCAATTATGCATACTCGTGGAAAACGAGTCAAGACTGGCGGACATTCCCCTGCGCGGATTCGGCTGGGTGCGTGCAATGCTTTTCTTTCTGCACATGGATAAGACTAATAAAACACAGTCAACATGCTCTCTCTCGTTTCCCGCCGCCGCCGTCAACCATACCGTCTTCGCTACGTCTATGAAGATTTTCTTCGTCATCGTACGGTACACCGCGCATGGCAACTTTTCCAACGTCAGAAACGAGAAGCGCTACAGCATGAACTACAGCTTCAGTATTTGAAAATCAAGGAGGCGTGCAACCAGCTTCAACTTGCTTCTCCTCGACTATACGAGGAAGCAGTAAAGAAGCCGCAGAATGCGTCGGTTAGATTTCCCACGGAATACCGTATCCCGACGGAAACTCCGCCTCGTGGGATTTGGGATTCGTTGTGGAAGAGGGAGTAGTTTCATTCAAGCTTGGATTTGTATATAGTTTAAAATGTTAGCGAGACTGAATTAATCAAACGGAGTTATGTACAATGAACAACATAAGCAAGTTAGTAAAAGTCCAAGTTGGACGGATATAGCTGAAAAGTTCACCGAAAAGAATGAACACGAAACAGTGGGCCGCCTGTCGTAGGGCCCCAAATGAACCAAAACAAAGTGCTATATTTTTTCCAAATGACGAAAAAAAAATGATATATATATATATTCAAAAAGGACGAACATTACTACAAAGAATTATTGTACCCCAGATACATAACAAAAGAGGAAGAAAAAGAGTCCCGCGCGTTTACTTTTTCTGGTTTGGAACTCCGCTATCTGTCCACACAGCTGCATCACGAATTAGCATTCAATTTTTCTTCTTATTTTGTCACTCATTCGGAAAAACTCACATCCAATGCCTGAACTTATACTACCAATACTCCACGGAGACGACACCGATGGAATTCCACTTCCTGTACCCGGCATTCCAAGTCCGATATTCCATGCACCATTCGACTCAAACAACGACGATGACGACGCACCACTACCCGGCGCCTGCACACCCGGCATTCCCGCCGTGCCACCAACGCCAGGTACTCCTGACGCCTGCGACAGGGAACTGCGTAGCGGATTTGACAGCGGATCAGGGAAAAACGCCGATTGTCCGCCACCATTGCCGAACCATGATGAGCGTCCCGGTTGGGACCCAGAGGCGACAGATGACGATGACGGAGCGTGTGGCATGACGTGCGCGGTAGATGGAGATACGCCATTCAAAAGAGACGCCATGTTACCGCTACCAAGACTGACGTCTGACGGCGTAACAGCGGCGGGTCGTCGAGCGCTCGGCGCGTAGAACGGAATATCTTCTTCATCGAGATCGTCGTTACCACGGTACAAAGCTTTACTACCCATCACTGGCGGCTGCTGCGGCTGCTGGTGCTGCTGGTGCTGGTGCTGTTGCTGCTGCTGCGGATGCTGTGACGGTATAGCTGGCTGTGTGTAAGACGGAATGCCGCCGAGTCCAGGCGGTCCCGAGACTGCTGCAACGGCCATTGCGGCGGCATACAGGTTATTCTCATCACTCACTGTTGACGAAGAAGTCTGTAGTTCGTCGCTTCTTGATGCGTTGCTCGACGGTCGCTGGATCGGATGTGGTCGTTGAATCAGACGCGATTTCGGCGACCCTGGCACGCCGCCAGCTGCGGCCGCGGCCGCGGCAGCAGCGGCGGCAATGGCGGGATCGTAGTTGACGCCGTTGATGGCGCCAGTAGCGCTACTTGAGCGACGCTTGTCTGCCATTGGTGTCGCGCTTGACGTGAGCGACGACAGCGACGGGAACGCATCGTTACCGGCCATTGGAGCGTACACTGAAGCTGGGGAGTTTGCGAGCTGCGCGCTACCGCCAAGTGACGGCGACGTCGTCGACAAACCGGGAATACTACCAAGCGGGGTACCTGCCGGTCGCGCAGCTGAAGCCGCGGACGGAAATCCACCAAAGGACGGATGTGGTGGCGGGTTGACGTTTGAGTACTCGAGCCCCGAGTAGGATCGTGAAGATGAAACGCCAGAGATTGACGGTATCCGTTGTGGTTGCTGCGGTTGGATCGGAGGAATTTGGGAAGACTGTGGGGGAGGTGGAGGAGCAAACACACCGGAGGACAGAGATGTGCCGAATGGTCGCAGACCGAGGTTACCTGGTGGCGGTGGAACTTGACCGTACATCGAGGCACCGTTAGGCAGCTGCTGTGGAGACGGTGATTGTAGCGATAGTTCGGCCACAGAGGACAGAAGCGATGAATCGAGATCCATTGACGACATGCCGAGTCCGTTTGGTATCATTGGCGCGGTGCCTGACCGCGAAAGAGGCGCGGGGGAGGAGGAGGAAGTAGGGGAGGAACCGACTGATGGACCGAGCTGACTTGGCGCAGACGGCGGTTGCTGCGACGACGGCGAAAGCTTTCCGAGACTTGGAGGTGGTCCGATCATGCTCGCAAACGGATCAGGCAGACCATGGCCAGCGGCTGAGTTTGGCATGAGCTGCGATGGCTTAGGCGGGAGTTGCGGGATCGACGCGCTTGGAATGTACTGTTGCGAGACGTTCGCGTAGCCCAACTGTTGCCGTAGCGCGGCCTGCTGCTGCTGTTGATGGAGCTGCTGCTGTTGCTGTTGCTGAAGCTGTTGCTGCTGTTGCTGCTGCTTTTGTAGACTCGACTGCTGCTGCTGCTGCTGCTGCTGCTGTTGCTGCTGTTGCATCTGCATCTGCTGTTGCTGCTGCTGCAAAAGTTGCTGCTGCTGGAGCTGTAGCCGCTTTGCGTAGACCTCGCGCTGAGACTGCTCTTTACGGGCACGTGCGAGTCGTTCTTTCTGCTCACGCTCAGCCTCAAGCCGGTCGAGTTCCTCCTGTTGTTTGCGAGAAGCCTCTTCCTTTTGCCGTTTTTCGAGCTCGAGACGTTCGCGGCGCTCGCGGGCTTCACGCTCCTTGGCTTCCTTAGCCTCGCGTTCCTTGCGCGCTTGCTCCTCGCGCTTCTCGCGCTCTTTTTCCTCCTTTTCTTTCCGTTTGCGTTCGCGCTCGGCTTCGAGCTCGCGTTGCTCTTGTTGCCGCCGCTTGCGTTCTTCCTCCTTGCGTAGCCGTTCTTCCTCAAGTGCTCGTCGCTCGGATTCCTTTTTGAGTTTCTGCTCTTCGCGGCGTTTCCGAGCCTCTTCGTTTTTCCGAAGCTCTTCTGCGCGCGCGGCAGCTTCCTCAGCGGCCTTTTCGGCTTCGCGACGAATGCGCTCTTCCTCCTTGGCCTGTTTCTGCTGCCGCTTCTTATCCTTCTTCTTTTCTTTCTCCTTCGCCTTCTTTTGCTCGCGCTCTTCGCGTTGCCGGTTCTCTTCCTCGAGCTCTTCGAGTAGCTTTTGCTGCCGCTCCTGAGCAACTTTTTCCCGGTAGGCTGTTAAGACGCGCTGCTCAAACATACGGGCGGCAAAGATCTGGAACATGCGGCGGCCTTCTTCCATACGCTGCCGTTCCTTGACCGAATCCTGCGATGAGTTAGCGATGCGATTGAGATGAGATTAGAAAAAAAGAAAAGGAGGTGAGACGTACAACGTCGTCATCTTCGTCGTCTTCGTAGTCGTAGTCCTCGTCGTCTTCTTCTTCGTCGTCGTACTCCTCATCTTCGTCGTAGTCTGCGATGACAGAGGCTTCAGCTTCGCGGGCCATACGGCGCTCGGCAAGTTGCTCCATCATCTCGATGAACTTTTTTCCGTCGTTTTTGAGAAGGTCATCGGCAACGGTGAGGATACCGCCGCGGACGGTGAGACTGTTGCCAAAGTTGAAGAAGTCGCGGGCGATGTCGTGGTTGAGGAGGGCCTCTTCGGTGTCGAGTTCGTCGTCGTACTCATCGTCGTCCGGGTCATCGAGGGGCTCGTCGTCTTCGTCGGGATCACTTTCCATGGAGTGGATGTGGTGGTTGTGGAGATGATGATGGTTGTGATTCGGGTGACTTTGTTGCGCGTTGTGAGGAGGCGCGGTGAGCTGGGGATAGGAAGGAGAGGAGGAAGCGGTAGAGGACAGAGAGGAGGAGGAGCGAATGGAGGGTGCTGACGCTGGGGGCGGGAGCGGGCCGAACTTTTGCTGCTGGTTCGCGTACTGCTCGAGTTCCTCGTAGTAAGCATCGTAGAGGACCTCGAGCTCCTTTTCGATGGCGGTGCGCTTGCGGCCGCAAGCGAAGCAGGAGCAGGAGTGTTTCTGCTGCTCTTTCATCTTGCGAAGGACGGCCTCCTTTTCGACCTTGACGAGGCTGCGGCGCTCGTCTTCGCCCAGCCCGAGCCAGAAGTCCTTGATGCGCTCGCGCTCCTCGTTGGTGTTTGTGTTCCATATCCGGTCTGATTTCTTGAGGAGACGACCGTCTGCGGAAAGAGGAGGAGGAGAGGGCGGGGGCGGGAGGCCGGACTGTGATGGAAGCGAGACGGCGGCGGCGGCAGCAGCAGCGGCGGATTTCTTCTTTTTCTTTTTCTTGTTCTTTTTTGCGGGCTCTGCGTAGTTTGCGGCGTGCTCATCGTCGGAGTCGTCCTCGTCGTGGAGGATTGCGCCGACGGGGTGCGGGCGAGGCGGAGCGGGGGCGGAGGAAGAGGTGTAGGCGATGTCGTGATCGGCGAGCGAGGCGTCTGGAGTCATGGCGGCGGACAGATCGCCGGACGCAGGAGCGGCAGAGACATCGGCAGCAGCAGCGGCGGCCGCGGCCGCGGCGGCCGCGGTTGCGCCCTTGCGTTTCTTCTTCTTCTTCTTGGAGGCGGAGGCGGAGGCGGCGGCGGCGGCGGCGGCGTGGACGGCGGGATCTGGATGAAGAGGAAGCGCAGAGGCGAGCGGCGGCGAGACGTGCGCAGCGGAGGGCGACGGAGGCGCAGCGGAGAGAGCGAAGGCCACCATTGCTCGCGGAGAGAGCGCGCCGTTGGGGGGGTTGACGGGGCGAGTGATGGCTTCGATAGAGGGGGGGTGTCGCGGGACGGGCGACAGACGCGGAGACGCGGCGCGCGGAGGACAGGCGAGACACAGGAGCAGTGGAGAGGGCGGGCTCTTGGCGGGGCGGTGCCTGGCGGGGAGGGGGAGGGGGAGGGGGAGGGGGGAGGGGGGTGCGGAAGAGGGCTGGTACTCGGGGACGGCGGTGGTGATGGCGGTGAGGTCGCTCTCTTTCGCGGCTTCCTTTTCCAGCCCGCTGCCTTTTTTTCGCGCGCGCGCGTGGGCGGCCCAGACGTGGTCTGCGTGATCCCCGCGACGCGCCGCTGACAGCGCAGCGCCACAAGCCCCGCGCGCGTCTGGCGCGACGCTGGTGCGACGCTGGTGCGACCCCGCAGCCTGAATGCGGTTTGCCGTGTGTAACGCTGGACACGAACTCGACGAACTCGACGAACTCGACGCCGGCTTTCCGTCTCGTCTGTCGCCTATCGCCTATCGCCTATCGCGTATCGCCCGTATCGCCCGTATCGCCCCATCGCCCGTCTCCGCAGACCGCAGATGTCCAACGACGTGATTCGACGGTCCGTTGGCCCCTCCTCCACTCCGCCCCGAATGCTCGCTGACTCGGCCCAGAAAACTCGTCATCGTCGGCGACGGCGCATGCGGCAAAACCTCCCTGCTTTCAGTCTTCACTCTCGGCGAGTTTCCCAAGGTGCGTGTGTTGTGCAGTGTGCAGTGTGCAGTGTGCAGTGTTCTCTATACTATATACTTCATGCTCTATGCTTCGTGTTTGTACCGTGTGCACCGCTGACTCTCCAGGATCACGTACGCGTCTCCTCCTCCGCCGTCTTCCGCCCTCCGCCGCCTTTCTAACCCTCACAGCTCCCCACCGTGTTCGAGACCTACGTCACTGACTGCAGAGTGCGTCTCTTCCTATTTGCCCTTTTCGCCTTTCTCTTCTGCGTCGCTCACACTCCCAGGTCGATGGAAAATCCGTACAGCTTGCCCTATGGGATACCGCGTATGTTATGCCCCCCTACCTCGCACCTCTCTGTCCACATACTAACATCTCCACTCCAGCGGCCAAGAAGAATACGAGGTTCGTCAGTCTGTCTTGCGCCACTACCACGCAAACCACCAAACATCCTCCACATACTAACAACCACTCCCTTGCTCCCAGCGACTCCGCCCCCTTTCATACTCTAAAGCTCACGTCATCCTAATCGGCTTTGCCGTCGACTCACCAGACTCTCTCGAAAACGTCTCTTCAAAAGTGCGTCCCGCTCAACCCTTCACCTACCCGCTGCCGCTAACTCCCCTCCCAGTGGATATCCGAAATCACAGAGCTCTGCCCCGGCATCCCCATCATCCTCGTCGGTCTGAAACGGGATCTTCGTCAAGACCCATCCACCGCCGAGCAACTCCACAAACGACGGCAAGACTTTGTCACTCCCGAATCCGCTGAACGCGTCGCCCGTCAAATTGGCGCCCGAAAATACATTGAGTGTTCCGCGCTCACCGGCGAAAACGTCGATAACGTCTTCGAAGCTGCAACAAGAGCAAGTCTCCTTGTCGACCAGCACCAGCAATCAACTTGCTGCGTCATTATCTGATCCGCTCTTCTCGGCACACGCTCAGCTGCCAAGAAGAAAAAGTTACTCTTCCCACGCTCATTACAGTCCACCCACTTTCATCTCCCTACACCGTCCTTTGCACTCATGCATTCACTCACTCACTCACTCACTCATACATTCATTCATCACTCGTCACTCCTCACTTAATTACCACGATTAATATCGTGCTCTCATGCTTTCTTTCGTTGCCTGTATATATACATACACATGGTGTCCTTTCATTTTTTCTGTCGTTTCATTTTGGGAAATTCAAATTCGGGTTGGTCTTTGCTTTTTTTTTTTTTTCTCTCCTCGTTTATTATATGTACTCTTGCTTTTTTCTTTTTTTTTTTTTGTCTCGTGTTTCATGGTCGCATACTACGTCCCGGTCATCCTCGTTCCTTTCGTCACTCACTCATTTTAACCTCGTTTTTCTCGGTGTTTTATTGCCTTTTGTTTTTGTCGTCTTCTGGCTGATCTTGGTCTGCTCTTGCTTCTGCTTCTGCTTCTGCTTCTGCTTCTGCTTCTGCTCGCGCTTCACCCCCTGGTGCATCCGCGCGCGCAATAATCGCATCCTATTCTCAAATAACAAATACATTTATATCATTTTCTCTACGGCTCCGTCTTCTCGACCGCACCGCCTACACGTACACGCCCACTCACATCGGCAATCGCCAAAAACAATTAACCCATACATCGGCCTCGTAAACGTGACAAAGTAAACTACACACTAAATCAAAAGCATACACGCGCATACATACTCACCAATCCTCCACCGCTCCGTCACCGTTATCCGCTCCAAATCCTTCCTCATCAGGGCCAGCATTGTCAGCCGTATCTCCACGATCATCCGCACCACCTGGCGGCGGAGGTGGCGGAGGCGACCGGCTCCGGCTGCGTGACGGGCTACGACGACGCGGACTAGGGCTGCGACGGCGCCCATAGTCGCGACGGTCATCCCGCCGGTCGTCACGGCGACCACCGTAGTTTCCGCGATCGCGGTCGCGGTCGCCTCCATACCCACCACGGTCACCGCCGCGACGGCGTGGCGGCGAGAACGAACGATCACGACGACGTCCATAGTCGTCTCCATATCGCCCACCGCGGTCGCCGCGGTCGCCGCGATCATTGTACGAGCGGCGCGGAGGCGATCGACGGTACGGCGAAGGCGAGCGGCGCTCGTTCGACATGTCGACAATCTACAATTGTAAGTTCAAACCTTAGACACTCGCTCGTCTTTCGTATACGCACCTCCTCGCGGAGCTCAACCTGGGAGCCCTTGACTTCCTGGTTCGCAAGACGCTCCATGGCCACATCGAGGTCGCCACGGTTGTCGACATCGATAACTCTGCCCTTTGTCAGTACTCACAAAACAACACGCTGCGTCTGTCGCGCCAGGTGATCCTCGTACCCGGTGCCATCACGAGTGCGAGAAACGTCCGCAAAAGTCACGCGAACGTCCGCGTTGCGCGCGAAATCCTTGAGATCCTGTATCCATGTCAGTACCACACAAGGGAAACTCAAGACGTGCGGTGAGTAAACACCGGCAACTCGGACGTCATATGCGTTTCTCGTATTCCGTGCGCATATAAAGAAAATGGGGGGAAAAAGGGCCACAACGGGAACACCACACAAAGGAAAGGCCACATGAAGGAACGGAAGCCGCCGTGAACGGGAGGGAACCGACAAATTTGGAGGAAGGAGAGCCAATCACAAGGAGAACAGGAATCAACCACTCGACGGGAACCATGGACGGGACCAAGGGCCTGGGGGAAGAGGAACACAGACATCATACGGCAGAACAACAAACAAGGGGGTAAGAAACAACAAGAAAAAAACGCGTAAAGTATACAGCACACGGCATCAAGAAACCCAAAAGACCAATTTGCTTTTTTACGAAGCCACATACCTGCCACGAACAATCCGACGGGAGGTTCGACACATGGATTCTGAACTCAGAGCGGCGCGTCGCAGGACGACGTTCAGGACGATCGCCAAATCCACCACGACGATCGCCACCACGACGGTCGTCATACTCACTACGCTCGCGACGACGCTTCGCAAACTGAACCTGAAGCATCTCACCCTTGAAATCCTTGCCGTCTGCAGCGTGTTAGAATGAAAACTCAAACCGTCGTACCCAGGGGGACGAAGGGCTGTGGATACATACCAAACTGACGAACGATATCACGCGCGTCGTCCGCGTTCTCAAACTCAACAAAGCCCTGAAAGTAATACGAATTAGATGCTGAAACTCACACAAACAAATAAATATAAAGCAAAACTCACAAATCCGCTCATGAGCTTGACCTCCACGATTCTGCCGTATCCGGAGAATAAGTCCTCGATGTCCTCACGCATGACTACACAACCATCAGCCAGAAATTCACATGACCCGATCAAGTTCAACGCACCATCCTTGCCAATAGGACGCACAAAAAGACGAACGTCCGAAAGTGCCATTTTTGCTGCTGCTGCTTTGTCAAGTTCTGCCGCAAATCCGTGATGTTGCGGTGAAGGCGAGACACATGGTACACAAAACCAAGTGCTGAATTTGCTTCACGACAAACGCGGTTAGGGTCTGCGTCTGTTCGTCCTCGAGACCCGTGATACTGCTGTATGCGGTATGTAAGTATCGAACTCCACGAACTCCACGAACTCCACGAATTACTCCAGTTCTCGCCTCAGTCGTAGGCAGGATGCAGGCACGGAGGCGTCTTGCATTGACGCTGCTACGCTATCCAGCTCACAATCCACTCCGCACCACCAGCGCGATCCGTCTCGCAAGCACCAACTCCAACACCTCCAACTCCAGCAAGCCAAAGACACAGCTTCCGCCTGCGAGATTTAAACATGGGCTCCCCGAGCGAACGCCAAAGTATGGACAGGAGCTTGAATTTGCGTCAAACTTACCGCCGCCGGAACGCAGTCCGCGGAGAGTAATGCGACAACTTGAAGATGACCCGCGTGTGCGACGGGCGGGAGGAGGATCATCTAGTGGCGGAAGAGGGAATACCGGGAAGAATGACGCGGGGGAAATCAGCGAGGAGGAGTTACGGAGTCGAAAGCGAAAGTTCTTCATCACGGCAGGATCGACGTACATTGCATTCTTGATCGGAGCGTATTACTACATTAACAAAGTGGTTGCTACAAACGGTCCGTTTGAGGAGGCGGTTGCGCGCGACACAGCGGAGACGTATGAACATGTTGCAGACCGGTATGACAGCGTGATTAATCGGGATGAGCAGTTCATGCTTTTGCCGCTTTGGAGGCGTAGCCTGACGCGACAAGCAAAGGTAGAGTGACTGTTGAGTGTTCTTTGAGTCATGTCATGTTAACAATGCGATACAGGGAGATGTACTGGAAGTGTCATGCGGAACAGGCCGAAATATCAACTACCTTGATCTTCCGGCGATCAAGAGCATCACGTTCCTCGATCCGTCTGCGAACATGATTGAGAAAACCAAGGAAAAATTCTACACTCGGAATCCCAAGTTTGCAGGTGCAGAGTTTCTAGTCTCGCGCGTCGAGGATCTTCCAGAATCCGGCAAGAAATACGACGTGATTTACGAGTCCTTTGGCATCTGCTCTTACGAAGACCCAGTTCTGGCTCTCAAACACATGACGAAACTGCTAAAACCTGGGGGAAAGATCGTGTTACTCGAGCACGGTCGCGGGACATGGGATTTCATCAACCGCATTCTGGACAAGAGTGCAGCCAAACGAGCAGAAGTTTGGGGATGTAGATGGAATCTGGATATAGGCCAGATTGTTAAGGAAAGCGGACTCGTTGTCGATGAAGAGAGTCGGTCGCATCTCGGGACGACATGGACGTACGTGTGTCACCGCGAAGGCGACGAAATGCCGGCAAAAACCAAAAAACGGTTTTTGTTTTGGTAGTGTATATATGTTAATATCAATTTCTCAAAATGATTAATAGAGAATATAAACCTGAATATCTACATATAACTAGTTGTGAACTACTCAAGTGTCTGGCGATGGATGCGGCCGGGCGGGCCAATCACAGCGTCCATAATCGACCCAACTCCCAAACCAGAATAATCTCACCAAAACCGCTTCGTCTGCAGCACCACCACCGACCTCCAGTGAAAGCCGCCTATCCCCCCCCACCTCGAAATCGGCAGACAATTGTTCGGATTGTCGCTGTTTACATCAATACACACACAAAATGGCAAAGCTTGACTTCTCCAAAGTGAACTTCAACCCGCGGTTCTTCGAGAACCCGGCCCAGGTACGTCGTTTCCCTCCCCCCTTCTCCGCGAGAACTACAACTAATCTGAGTTCTTACTCTAGACCATGCGCTTCTGGTCCCGTACATTCCCGCAGTACTTTTGGCCCATGACTCTTGGACTCACCACTATCCCACTTTGCCTCATGCTCACTCCTCTTCGTCGCCGGTTTCTTTACCCCGATGCTGAGCGGATTCCTAAAACCTACCCACGTACGTCATGATCTCTTCCTTCCGCTCTTCTATCTCGTTTGACTAACTTTTTACCTGTATAGTGCCGCAGAGAGAGCGCGTGCAGCTCGAGGGATTTGATGATGAGTAAGGATGCATGGTTGGGGTACATTGTCATATAGGAAACAATAGTTACAGATACGATACAGATCGGTTCTACAGAAACAGCATTTTAAGTCTACCGATTACTTACAGGATCATGTTTTACGCACACACAACACACGCACATATCAAAAAAATAAAAGAAAAAACTCCAATGCGAACAGCAGAAAAAAGCGTGCACGCAAAAAAAACAACAGAGATGCCAGACATACTATACCACCTACCCACACACACACACACACACACACACACACACACTTATTCTTCTACCGCGTTCGCAAACGAAGTCGTGGCAACCAGTTCTCCTGTCGCCGTTGATGTCGAAGGAGTGGCCTGGGTACTGCTACTACCTGGCACGTCGATATCAAGACCTTCAAGCACGTCTCTATCCTTTTCTCCCACTGTTCCCAGACCCTCGTCATCGTCATCATCGTCCACCCGTGCCGTCTGCCTCGTCGGACTCGTAACTGCCGCCGACGCCGCTCTCGAGGCGTCTTCACGAGCTTGCTGCTCACGAGCTTGTCGTTCCATATCATCAATCCGCCGCCGAAACTCACCTGCAACACGTACGCTATCCGTAACGAGACTGTCGATGAGTTCACGCAGAGTTCCTTTCTGACGGTTCGACCCTCCACGAGCAGGCGTAAGTTTGACCGAGTCCGCAAAGTCATGAGAGAAGAACCGCTCGAGTGCTTCGTCCGCGAGAATCACCATTCGGAATGTAGGAAGCGTAATGTGCAATGGGTGGGACGGATCCAAAGCCGCGTTCGCTTTCAGCTTTGTGGCATCGTCGTCTGCCAATTTGATTAGAGGCTCGTCTACCGAACTTTGTGTTGCACCGCCTGCTGGGCCGATATCGTCAGGCGTAGCGTATTCAAACGCACGCTGGATAAACGCGCTCACGGAGGAAAGGTAGTCGAATTGAATTGGAGACGCCGTTGTAGATGCGCCGTTGGACGAGGTGGATGTCGGCGACGCAAGACCTGAGGGCTCAGTCTCGAGTTTGTCTGAGGGTTGTGATTGCGGACGGATATTCCGCGTTATAAAAAGCAGTCCTTCAGACATGTGCAGGATACCCTCGCGGTCAACTTTACCGTCGCCATCGTCATCGTAGAGCTCGAAAAAATATGCCATCGACGCCATGATATCCTCTTGCTTGATACCAGAAATACCAGTCACGACGTCCTGCAGCGATAGGCCACCCCGCAGTTCGGTATCCCATCTCTGAAACAAACGGAGCATGAAATCATGAGGCTCGACGGCCCAGTCAGCAATACCCTGCATGAAAACATGGAAAGAGTCCATGTCCATGAGCGACTTCGTGGGACCAAGACCGAGTCGCGAGGACTGCAGCGCCTCGAAAAAGCGGTCGTAGATGTTTGACAAGTCTGTCGGCATCAGTTTTCCGACATTGTGGAGGTTGCGCAACTGTGTACGCTTTGCAAACGACTCGATTCCATCAAGCACGCCGCTCTTGTGCTTACGTCTCTGTTCAAAGATCATGTCGTCTGTGATTACAGAAAACTCGCGGAACGCAACGACCATGAGTTCTTGGAACCGCGTGACTTCGCGCAACTTTTCGTTCTCGGAGGTCGGGTGCGCGGAGTCGCCAAGACGCAAGAAGTAGTCCTTCAAGATTGAAATGAACGCACCGTCATCGTTGACGTCGAGAAGCTCTTCGCCGTTGATGCGGAGGATGGCAAGACCGACCTGGAAAAGAACTTTGGGGCCCTCGAGAAAAAAGACGTCGAGAATGCGGAAAGCAAACGTAAGAGGCATGGAGTTGACGTACAGCGAGAGAAACCATGGAAGCGAGACGACAGAGAGCTGGATGTCGGACTTGACAAGATGATCCCAGAGGATCGGCATTGTCTTTTCAACAAGCGCCTCAAACACACGCTGATCAAGAAGTGTGCCGTACATTGTTTGGGAGTAGTATCCGGGAACGAGTTGGTCGCAGAGCATATTAAGACACCAGAAAGCCTGCTCTTCGCTCATGTAGCTGATCGAGTTAGTACGTGATGCACTATTTCTATTTCAAAGCAACTTACATCAAAAGAGCCGCAACTACTATGTTCATTGCCTGGCAGTAGCCGACGGACTCGTTGCGCCAACTGTACATTGTGAGCACGCGGCGCAGGCGCTCAATACCCTCTTCGGACTGGTATGCGGGATATTCGGGAAGCGATCTGTTGAGATCCTTTTCGATTTCTTCGATGGCAAGCGACGTGCGACCTTCAAATTCCTTTTGCAAGTTCTTGTAAAGATCGGGGTTCGCAAGACGGAGGTACATTGATCCCGACGTGAGTTCCCAGATCTCACCACGAAGCACGTTTGGCAGGCCAACGCGAATGAGTTTTTGGAAAGTCGGAAATCGCACAATAGTCAGATTGCGGCCGTGATCACGCATGTACTCTGCCCACAACCGAAGCTTGGACTTGTCGCGCAGCTTGCGCGGATCACCAGGGTACTTGAAGATCTGACCGAGGCCGCCGGGGGGAGGAGCGGGAGGGTGTTGGCGAGCAGAGGAGGATCTGGAGGCGAGCATGTACTCTGAGTAGAGAGTCGGAAGAAAATCGCGAAGGAGACGAAGGGAAGACATGTTTGCGCGCAGGTTTGTTTTCAGGAGGGCGCAGAAATCTTCAATCTGCGAACGGAGGCCGACGAACTGAAGAACAAAGCGTAAGGAGTGCATTGTTTCGATGTGGAGCGCGAATAAGTAGGATTTGGAAGCAACGCGCTCAACGCGCTTCATGGCCACCAGAGGTGCGACGACGGTACATGCGCGGGGCTCGAGGGAGTCGAAGACGAGGTAGGATTCAGAGAGGAGGAGCTTTCCGGGGAAGTGGATTGGGGAGGAGTGATGGTCGAGAGGCTCGAGGGCGAACTCGACGGAGATGGCGGCCTGAAGAGTCGAGCGAGGCGGAAGGCGGTATGTCTGCTGAAAGATTTCATCGCGGGAGGGTTTTGGCTCTGGAGGACGGGTGCCGGGGGCGGGATCGAAGAGAGAGAGGGACGCGGCCTTGTTGCGGATGGTGGAGAGGAGGGACATGGCTGTGATCCGGGCGGCGGCGGCAATTGGCCGCGGAAGAGCGAGACTGGAGCGGGAAAAGGGAAGAGAAGGCGGAGCGGAGAGGAGGAAGGAGGGGAAGGAGAGAAGAAGGCGGTGAAGGGGGGCGAGAGGTGGTGAAGACGGGGAAGGGGAAGGGGGAGGTGAGGATGGGATAAAGTGAGGCGAGTGCGGAGGAGACGCAGCCAGCACCCGATTCGGCAGGAGGTAAAGAAAGGGTGTTTGTACTACATGGTCTCATCACGCGTTATGAGTTGTGATATATGTAGAGCTGTACATCAAACGTGCAATTGCAATGATACATGTATAGTGACTATGCATTATGTATCGCTGCGACTGTTGTCTACACCACACGACGCTCGTCCAAGCATCGCGGAAACGCCCCGCGCTCGCGTCGCAAAATGGTCAGAAGTGTTGAGCGTCCGCTTAACGTAACAAGAAGTGCGCCGAACGCCGTCGCCAGAGCAGTCCAGACCAGCGCCGCGAAGCACCGGCCCGAGACCGCGTCGGATAGACTGCGCAAAAGGTCTTCATCATATATTTCTAACGTAAAACGCTGGAAGGTCATTGGAGAAAAGAAAGGGAAAAAGAAGCGGAGGAAGAGAGAAAGCCCGGCGGTGAGAATTTATAAGAGTGCACAGCGCAGGTTAGGGCGCGCACAAGTGCGGCGCGGCTGCGCAGTTGTGTCGCCGGAAAAAATATCGTCGACTTCGGCTTCACCGCTTTCGAGGTCCTCGAGATCCTCTTCCAGCCCCCCCTCCAGTCCCCCTCCACGACCCCTCCTCGACCCCTCCTCGACCCCTCCGCCTTCCGCTCAGCTCCACAATGCTCGGCCTGGCGTCTCTGCGTCGCACGCAGAGCTCCGCGCCCGCAGCCGCAGTCGTGCGTGTGCCGGCTCGCGGCGTCAAGACCCCGAGCCACGCGTATCTGATGCCCCCGCGACGCGTGCTCAAGAAGGGCAGCCACACCATGCCCCGGTCGCACATGCTCGAGTTCTTTGGTCCGCGGGCCGTCAATGGCGATTACAACAACAACGCGTTCTGCTACGCGCCCTGGAACCACGTCCCAAACTACGTCCCCGCAAACTACCCCACCGACATCCGTGTCCAGGCCGCGCAGTCGGTGCTCAAGCCCGGCGAGCTTGGACGAATCGAGGACTCGATCTCAGCCGGCAAGGTCAAGGAGCTCGCACCGGACGACGACGTGAACTTCAGCAAAGATCCCGGCGCCAGCAAAACAGTCTTTGGCAGAACCCAATCGCCTCTCGACGGCCCCGACCGGCCAGTCACCGAGGGCCAGCTCCGCCCGTTCCCGCTCAACCCCTACGTCCGCACCGCGTTCCAGGTCCATCCGCTCGTCAAGGGGCTCATTGTGAAAATGCACCAAGAGGCTATCTCGCCCATGCGCATCAGCATGTTTACCGGCATCCGCAAAGACCGCGTCGAGGCCATCATCCGACTTCGGAATATCGAGGCGCAATTGGGTGCTGAAGTACGTATCTCCTTTCTTCGTTTTGACGAGCACAGCTGCGGAGGTGGTAGATATATGATGAGTCAAGTTTTTTTTTATATTCGATTAGTCTTGAAGACTCCCTCATGGTTAGCCTATGACGTTCTGACATCTACCTTCTCTGCCGTCGTTCTCGCATCTCAGTTTCTCGCGCAACTCTCGCTAACGACTCTAGGACAAAATCACATCCGACATGGAGCGCTTCGCGAACCGCATGTACCACATGTTCCCCGTCACCACGGGCAAGATGTATAAGGAAACCGTGAGGGCCGAGGAAGTGGGCAACGTGTCTATCTGGAACCTCATCAAGGGCTACGCTGCACTGCACCACGTCGGAACTCAGGACAAGGACCAATTTTTCGACGAAACCGAACAGACTCTCTACGAGCTCAACCTGCACAACCGCGCGCTCGAGGCGGACGGTCGACCAGCGCCTGGGCGGAGACAGACCGGTGGTGTGGAAGCCACGCCGAAAGATCGTCGGCAGAAGTCCACTGATGATATCTATGAGGAAGAAGTTATAGCCATATATGACAGCACGAAGGACGGCAAGTCTGAAAAGAAAGAAAATGCCTCACAGTCTGGCGAGTCGGAAGAGCTTGAGGAGTCGGAAGAGAAGTCTAATGCAGCGGACATCCTTGAGAACTTTGACGAACCGCGGGAACTTGACGAGTTGGACGAGCTGGCTGACGGACACAACGTCGAAAACGTCATGAAGGAACTTGAGCGCGAGTCAGGAAGATCTGCAAACTATGAGGCGCCGTACGACTGGGATCTCGACAACTCAGATGGCGAGTTCTTCCCTCCGCCAAAGTCCAACCAGACATTCTTCCATCTCATGCCCGAGGAAGAGAGTCTCACGCCTCGAGAGTCTGCAGTCTTGATGGGCGTCGAACCTTTGGAGAAGATCTACTGGAAGTCACGGACGTCCTCGCTTCCCGAGCCGGTGTCGCTTGCGGACGCGCTTTCTCCGTCGCCTGGTGAGGGTACACCGCGTGGCAAGTCGCGTGTTTCGGATAAGAAGATTATTAGCGCGGTAAAGAGTTGGAAGGGTGAGAACACAGTAGTCAAAATTGCAAAGGACCAAATGGTCTGGACTGCTACACCGGCAAAGGTCGGACAGGTTGGATACCGCTACGGTAGAAGCGACGATTCTCGGAAAAAGTACCGCAAGCACAAGAATCCAAAACTGAACATATAATGTACATAGCATCTAGTATATCGTTAAGAAATTTCGTATGCATATCTAAAGGAATAAAAGGAAAGAAAAAAAAAATCTAAATGTTCAACCCAGCAACCAACTCCGCAAGAGCTTCCGGCTCTCCCTTTTCCCACTGCGCAACCTTGCCCTGCCACTTTGCGCCTTTACCGCCACCCTTGAGACTGCTCACCACGTTTGCGTCCTTGATTTGCTTGACCGCAGCCTCCGCGTCGTCGCCAAGCACAACAACAGCACCCGTAGTCTTGACGTTTCCAGAGACCATGACCACTGTTCCCTTCAACGGCGGCGCGCCTTTTGCCGTCAACTCGGCCACCAAACCGGTGAAGAGTTCAAGACCTTGCAAGTCTGGCTTGTAAACATACGCAACTTTGACGCCTGAGTCAAGTTCCGCGCGCACGCGAGCTGATTCAGATTGAACGACGTCAGCAATCCATCCCTTTTCGCGCTTCAGTGAGTCACGGAGTTGCTGCTCTAGCTTTGCAATCTTGGACTCGATCTCGTCAGTCTGGCATGATAGTCTCGCGTTGAGCGATCGTGTTAGATTGTGCATTTCGACAGCATACTCACGCACGCGGTTGCCGATAAGAAAGTGAAGACGCGAGTTTGTGCCGCGGATGGCGACTTGGTGGAGAAGTGCTATGGAGTCCATTTCGCGAGTGTTGCGTAGATGGGTACCGCAACATGGGTTGGCGTCTAAGTCGCCAATGTGCACGACGCGGAGAATTCCACGCTCGGTGTCGTAGTCGTCGGGAAGCTTATCGGTTTTGACAAGATGCTTGTGTGGAACTTCGACCCAGATATCAACGCACTTGCGGATGACTTCGTTGCATCTGTTCTCCACGTCCTTGACTTCCTCGGGCGTGAGCTTGCGCGGAATCTCAACATAACTGATCTTCTCGCCGAGCGACCACGCCAGCGTCGGAACTTCCATCGTATCCAGAATCGCAGATATGAGATGCTGTCCACTATGCTGCTGCATGTGGTCGAACCGGCGGTCCCAGTCCACTTCGAGCGTCACGGGCGTCGAAGGCGGGATAGGCGTGGCGACTTTGTGCAGCGCCGTGAGCACATCCCGGCGAATCGAAAGCACCGGAACAGTCGACTCTGCCGACGCAATCGTGCCAAAATCAGACGGCTGGCCGCCGCCTTCGGGGAATAGAATCGTGTCGTGAAGCTCAAGCTCGTATGTCGGCGCGGTATCCTTATCGTTCGCCTGCTCCGTTGCCTTGCTCTTCTTGCCCTTCGCTGCCGGAGCTGCCGCCGGAACGACCTCGCGGCAGCTCACAACGGTCGTCGTGAAGGTCTTGAGATACGAGTCCTGCTGGCATGCAAGCGCGCCGACGACGGTCGAGGTCATTGCCATTGTTGCTGGTGGTGAAGCTGGAGAGGCGGTGGTGACGACAATCCCGGCGAATGGAAGGGCCGTCGATTAGGGAATATTAAGTGCGGCACCCCGCCTTCGCCCCCGCCTCCGCCCCCGGTCTTCCTCTTCACGGCCCTCTTCACCTCCTCCTCTAGACCACATCCGCGTCCTCGACAAACTCCGGAAATATGACGTTGTCCAAGTTCACGCGTCTCAGCTGTGTGTCGGCGTCTTGTTTCCTCCGTTTCGCCGGATACCTCTTTCTGCGATGGGTGAGTCTCCCGCCAGATTGGATCAGATCAGATCACTGCTGACCGCGTCCAGTTCCCATTACGCATATTCCCCAAAGCCATATACACCTCCTTTGTCATCTACTTTATTTCGTTTGTTTCTGTTTTCAACGCCAAAGTGAAGAAGCTAGACGCAGAAGCCGCCGCCGCCTCGTCGAAGGAGAAACAGCCGCCGCCAAAGAAACCATCAACCATCCTTCGAACTCTCAAGATCATTGTTCTCGGCTCGCCGGATCCAGCACACCCTGCTGCGACGCTGGTAACGCTATTTGTCAATCTCTCTGTCTTGTTTTGCACACTAGATCTTATTTACACCGCGTTCTCAACAATGCCGCTTCACGGCCTCGTCTTCTCTCGCGTCGGTTACGTGTCTCCCACCACTGCGCGCTTCGTGATCCGCGACCCATTCAGCGAGCCTGTCGTGCTACGCTACAAAGCTGTGGACGATGCCGTTTCTGCCGTGACGTTTCCATCGACGCAGGAAGAATGGAACGAATGGACGACTGTTGTGGTCTCCAAGAAGCTCGGGGAAGAGACGGATTACGTCGGCCACGTCGAAATCACAGGACTAACCCCATCGACAACCTACGCTGTATCCGCACCGCTGCTCAACACCACGATTGTCACTGCGAGCGACAAGGCCGGAAAATTCAGCTTTCTCAGCACGTCCTGCATCAAAGCCCGCGTGCCTTACAGCCCGTTCACGGATCCTCTTTACATTGGTGGTTTCCGCAAGCACGCCTTTCTTGCCAAAACAGTCGACTTTTTCCTTTTTCTGGGCGACTTTACGTACTCTGATGTGCCGCAGCTTATGGGCACAGACGAGGAGTCGTATCGTCGACACTACCGCCTTGTCTATGGCGACCTGCGACGACAAACGTGGACATCAGTACCTACGCTTCATGTCTTTGATGACCACGAAATCATCAACGACTACGACCCTGCCTCGGTAGCTCTCTACCGTCCCGCCATTTCCGCGTGGGACCTATACCAAGGCAGCGGCAACCCCGCACCTCGTAACGCCAACGCTACGTGGTACTCGTTTGAGCGTCAAGGGATTCCGTTTTTCATGTGGGATACACGTACGTGGAGGTCGCTCAAGTCTGATGAAGACGGTCAAGGAAAAACGATGCTTGGTGCTGCACAGCTCGCTGATTTCAAAGATTGGGTGCTTGAGAACAAAAATGCGCCGTTCAAGTTCATCGTCAGCTCGGTGCCGCTAACGAAAAACTGGAATTCTCCTGATTTCAAGGATACATGGGGCGGATATCTGAACGAGCGCCAGGAAGTTCTTGAGTTTTTGTGGGAGCATGCTGGCGGTGGTGTGGTTGTTCTCAGCGGGGACAGACACCAGGCTGCGGCTATCAAATTTCCGGCACCGAACGGGAATGTCAAAGATGACGTAGTGGAGTTCTCCGCGAGTCCGATGAGCCAGTTTTACATTCCGATCAAGGCATACGTTGAGACTAACCCACAGGATGTCTCGCTCATGTATCACCCGGATGGCGTGTCCAAGGTGGGCAAGATTGAAATGGAGACTCGGGAAGACGGCACAGCAGAGATGACGTACCGGCTATACGTTGATGGGAAAGAAGTGTGGGTGTACAGTGTGAGTCGGTAATTTCTGCAAGTTACAGTTACAAAAGAGTGGATAGTTCAAAAACTCAAAAAAAGATTAAGATACTATACTATAATACATGCACAGATACGAAACATCTCTACTCGAACGACTTTTCGACAGTCTCCTCGATCTTGCGCTCCTCAGCAACAGTGCTGTCATCATCCTCGTCCTCATCCTTAACCCAGCCCGCGCACCGCTCGACAGCGCGCTCCCAGAGCTTGTACATCCGCGCACGAACCTTCTCAGTGATGGACGAAGTGAACGTAGTAGTTCCCTTCGCGTTGACCTTCTCGAGGTCATCAAGACCCTTCCAGACGCCGAACGCAAGACCAGCAGCGATAGCAGCGCCAAGCGCAGTGGTTTCACGGTACGATGGCCGGACGACGTCGATGCCGATAACGTCAGACTGGATCTGCATGCACACATCCGAGTTAGACATGCCGCCGTCAACCTTAAGAGTCTTGAGCTCGTAGCCAGAGTCCTTCTGCATGGCCTCGAGAACAGCGCGGGTCTGGAAGCAGGTGGCCTCGATGGTGGCGCGGCAAATGTGCTCACGCTTGGTGTAGTTGGTCACACCGTAGATGGTACCCTGGGCATCGTCGATCCAGTAAGGCGCAAAGAGACCGGAGAACGCGGTGACGAAAACAACACCGCCCGAGCTGGGCACGTTGGCGGCAATGTCGATCTCAGAGGACTCCTTGATGAGCTTGAGGTTGTCGCGGAGGAATTTGATGGCAGAGCCACCGACGGCGATGGAACCTTCGAGAGCGTAGACGGGCTCCTTGCCCTTGAAGTTGTAGGCGACGGTGGTGAGCAGGCCGTTCTTGGAGAAAACAGGCTTGGTTCCGGTGTTGTACAGAAGGAAGAGACCGGTTCCGTAGGTGTTCTTGCCTTCACCGACATTGAACGCCTTCTGGCCGACGAGAGCAGCGGACTGGTCACCGAGGACACCACCGATGGGGACACCGGCAAGAACGTTGACGTCCTCGCCGACGGCGCCGAAAGCGGCGTCATCGGAGGAGCAGACGATCTCAGGAAGCTGGACGCCCTTGATGCCGAAGAAGTCAATCATGTGCTCGTCGTACTTGAGAGTGTTGATGTTGAGGAACATTGTACGCGAGGCGTTGGTGGTGTCGGTGACGAACTTTGCGCGGTTGGTGAGGTTGTAGACGAGCCAGGTGTCGACGGTGCCGAACATGAGGGTGCCGTTGTCGCGGGCGGCGGCGACGTGCTTGATGTTCTGGAGAAGCCAGAGAAGCTTGACGCCGGAGGGATAGGTGGAGAGCGGAAGACCGCAGGTGCTGAAGATCTTGTCGGCATTGGGCAGGGTTTTGAGGTGGTGCACGAGACGGGCAGTGCGGGTGTCGGGCCAGGCGATGGCGTTGTAGAGAGGCTTGCCGGTGACGGAGTCCCAGACGACGGTGGTTTCGCGCTGGTTGGTGATGCCGATGGTCTTGATGTCTGAGCGGGAGTAGCCCTTTGACTCGAAGATTTTCACGGCCTCGTTGATGCAGGTGTTTGCGGACTGGACGATCTCGAAGGGGTTCTGCTCGTGCCAGCTGGAGGGGGGAGAAGTGTTAGTGTGGAGAGCAGAGAGGGAGGGGGTGGAAGGGAAAGGACGCACCCTGCATGGGGATACTGCTGCTCGAACTCGATTTGGTGGGTGGCATAGGGCGTGCCCTCCTTGTCGAAGATGATGAAGCGGGTGGAGGTGGTGCCGGTGTCGAGGGCGCCAACGAAAGACATTGTGGAGTGCGGGGAACAGGCGGTGGAGACGGCGGTGGAGACGACGGTGGAGACGACGGTGGAGCAGGCTGGGGAGCAGGCTGGGGAGCAGGCTGGGGAGCAGGCGATAAGCGGCAGCAGAGGAGCGAGTACGGGGTAGACACGGGGACGAGCGGGCGGGGATAGACGGTTTTATACGGGGAGCGACGGCGGAGGCGACGCGAACTCCGGGGGGCGGAGACCCCCAGGGAAATTGTTCCGGGTGCGACACAAACGCCGGCCCGGACGCGCCGTGTCGACCGTCCCCGCTCCTCCCCGTCTCAGCCCCGCGATTTGCCCATTAGGTTTCAGCGGCTAGAACTATATTACACACAATGGGCGAAAATGTCGGTCAGCGGTGCCGCAAGCGCGCGAGAAACAATTCTCGCGGCCCACGCGGGCTCGTCCGGAGTGCGTGTGTGCGACCGTGGCACGTGTGCGTGTGCCACCTCGCACCCCGTCCTACGTCCCCCGCTGGTCGCGCTGGTCGCGCTAGATGCTTGCTCTGGCGCCCGCTATACAGACTCTGGGGGTCGCCGAGCCCGGCTGTGTCTGCGACCAGGGCAGACACGTCCGCAGAGTCCACCTGGCGGGCGCACAATGGATGGCTTGCGGCCTCGCCGGCGGAGCAGCGTGCGCAGCCTGCGAAGCGTGCGCCAGCCGAGAGGGGCACAAGCCATGTTTTTCCGAAGGGCGGAGCCGGCGCGCGCGAGTTCGAGGGCGCGCTTTTATATATGTGTGTGTATATCGTAATTTGGGCGGCCAGCGTTACCCCGCCGTGGCCGAGATTAATCTACTGCCGTCGGAACCGTGCTGTATGTGTTCTGGCCTCGACGCCGTCGTGACGCGACGCCGACGGGCTCGCCACGAGGCTGCTGGCCGCTGTCGACGACTGCAGCTGGAGGTCCTGCAGTTGCGCAGACTGCTGAGCTGTGTATACCGACGCGGCATCGCAGCCCGCGATGCTTGTAAGCCATATCTCGGCTGCAGTCCAGTGCAGTCCGGTGCAGTCCGGTGCAGTCCGCAGTCCGCGCAGTCCCGTGCCCCCTGCACTGTGCCGGCCCCTCCCCCACCCGCCCCGCGTCTCCAGTTCCTGTGCCTGCCGGAACGCTGTCTGTCTGTCTGTCAGCCAGACTGCAGTTCTGGATCCTCCATCTGAGTCGCACCCAAAAGTCCGAAACGACCCCGCAGTCTTCCGACCCGCGTCGACTCGCGCCCTGCTCGTGCCGTGTCATTCGCCCGCCGCGGTCGCGTGCCTGTGCGACTCTCCCGCACCCCGGAGCTTTTATAATTTATGTCGACGCCGACGAAACCGGCGCTGCACTCGAACCAAATCCAACTATAAGCCCGCGCGGGGTGTCTGCCTGTTCTGCGGAGGATCCCCCGTCGTCGGCGATGGCGTGGCTACGAGGGCCTCAAAGCTGTCAGCTTCGTCTGTGCTGACATATACCTGGGCTCCGTACCAATACTGCTCTCTTCCCATACAATTTTTGTATGTACTGCACACTGTATGTAGTCTCCAAAGTCGCGTCCCTCGACCCCACGCCCCTCCCCGCCCCGCTCCGCCCCCACAAACGCGTCTCTTACGCGTCTCCTACGCGTTCTCACGCAAACCGTCCACGGCCTTACCATGGAGCTCACCCATTTTGGCCAGCAGTTCGACACCCTCTCCGTCGCGGACTCCGCCTCCGTCGTCTCGGACATCGCGCCCTATCGCCGCCACGCCCCCGCCGGCGTCGGCGCTGCTCCGCGACTAGATCACCGTCGCCGACGACGCGCTTTCGACGAGCAGTCCTCTGTCGCGTTTGGCTCCGAACTTGACTACGTCGACAATGAAGTCGATGGAAACGACAACCGCAGCGACGACGACGACGACGATGACGATGACGACGACGACGACGACGACGACCAGTCCACACTCGACGGAAACGGCGTATCACGCGCGCGAATCAACCCCGAGGCTGAAGTCCTCCCGGACTACGCCTGCGCGTATGTCTCTCCGCTGCGCTGTATCTTACTATACTGACTCTCCAGCTACTGCGGCATCCACACCCCCTCCAGCGTCGTCCAATGCGTCATCTGCTCAAAGTGGTTCTGCAACTCTCGCGGCATCACCTCCAGCTCCCACATCGTCAACCACCTTGTCAGAGCCCGCCACAAAGTATGTTTCTTCCTCTGCTTTCCATGCGCATTGACTAATCCAGCACTTACAGGAAGTCTCGCTCCACGCAGACTCGGATCTTGGCGCAACAACTCTAGAATGCTACAACTGCGGCTGCAAAAATGTTTTCCTTCTCGGCTTCATCCCCGCAAAATCAGACACAATCGTCGTCATTCTCTGTCGCCAGCCATGCGCATCAGCAACATCCAGCAAAGACATGTCCTGGGACACAAGCCAATGGCAGCCTCTGATCGAAGACCGCTCATTTCTCTCGTGGCTCATCACCGTACCTACCGAAGACGAAACCATGCGCGCGCGTCAGCCCAACGTCGCACAGATCGCAAAGCTCGAAGAACTCTGGAAAAACAACGCAAACGCCACACTTGAGGATCTCGACAAAACCGAGCCCGACGAGGATCCAGAGCCTGTACTTCTCCGCTACGAAGACGCGTACCAGTACCAGCGCTGTTTTGGTCCTCTCGTCAAGATCGAGGCCGATTACGACCGCAAACTCAAAGAGTCGCAGATCTTTGATAATCTGTCCGTTCGATGGGATATCGGTTTGAACAATAAGCATCTCGTCACTTTTTCGCTTCCGCAGGTCGACACAGGCGATCTCAAGGTCGCGATTGGAGATGAAATGCGTCTGCAGCACCATGGCAACTCGCGTTACAACTGGAAAGGCGTGGGCTATGTCGTCAAGATTGGAGGAACGCTCTCGGACGATATCACGCTCGAACTCCGCAAAGGCGAAAAGTCTGTGCCATCGGACAGCACTTCAGGCTTCTCGGTCGAGTATGTCTGGAAAGCAACATCCTACGAGCGCATGCAACTCGCGCTCAAAACATTTGCAATCAACGAAATTTCGGTGTCTGGCTACATTTATCATCGTCTCCTCGGCCACGAAGTTGCTCCCGTTCTGCTCAAGACTGTTATGTCCAAGCAGTTTGCTGCGCCAAATCTTCCGGATCTCAATGTGTCGCAAGTGCAAGCTGTCAAGTCGGTGCTGCAAAAACACATTTCTCTTATCCAGGGCCCGCCGGGAACTGGCAAGACTGTCACGTCCGCGACGATTGTGTACCACCTTGCAAAGATGAATCCGGGGCAAGTCCTTGTGTGCGCGCCCTCCAACGTTGCTGTCGACCAGCTGACGGAGAAGATTCACCGTACAGGTCTCAAAGTCGTGCGTGTGTCCGCCAAGAGCCGTGAGGATATCGAGAGCAGCGTGTCTACTCTCGCGTTGCACGAGCAAGTCAAAATGAACGACACCAACATCGAACTGCGAAAGCTGATGCAGCTCAAAGAGGAACTTGGAGAGTTGAGCTCGTCTGATGAAAAGAAGTTCAACAAACTCACGCGTGCCGCCGAACGCGAGATCCTTGCGAACGCTGACGTTATATGCTGCACTTGTGTCGGTGCAGGTGACTCCCGACTCGCGAAACTCAAGTTCCGTACAGTCCTGATTGACGAGTCGACTCAGGCTGCCGAGCCTGAATGCATGATTCCACTTGTTACCGGTTGCAAACAAGCCGTTCTCGTCGGTGATCACAAGCAGCTTGGTCCAGTTATTATGAACAAGAAAGCAGCAAGAGCGGGACTTCAGCAGTCGCTTTTCGAGCGTCTCGTTCTTCTTGGTCTTGCGCCTATTCGTCTCAACATTCAGTACCGTATGCACCCGTGTTTGAGTGAATTCCCAAGCAACATGTTTTACGAAGGATCGCTGCAGAATGGTGTCACCACTCAGGAGCGTTTGCGTAAAGACATTGATTTCCCATGGCCTGTTGCGGATACACCAATGATGTTCTGGTCGAATCTAGGACAAGAGGAGATTTCGGCGTCGGGTACGTCGTATCTTAACCGTACTGAAGCGTCAAATGTCGAGAAAGTTGTCACGCGATTCTTCCGTGCTGGTGTTCAGCCGTCACAGATCGGTATTATCACGCCTTATGAGGGTCAACGCTCGTATATTGTTTCGTCGATGCAGGCGAACGGATCGTTGCGTAAGGAACTGTATACGCAAGTAGAAGTTGCTTCCGTGGACGCGTTCCAAGGTCGTGAGAAAGACTACATCATCTTGTCATGTGTCCGTTCAAACGAACACCAAGGCATTGGTTTCCTTTCTGATCCTCGTCGTCTCAATGTCGCGCTAACCCGTGCTCGATTCGGTCTTGTCGTTATCGGAAATCCAAAGGTTCTTTCGAAACAGGTCATGTGGCATCATCTTTTGCAGCACTACAAGGAGAAAAACTGTCTTGTTGAGGGCCCGCTGTCGAATTTGCAGGTTTCAATGATCCAATTCGCGAAACCACGACTTCCGCCTTCATACTCTCGTCCGGCGTACCCACAGGCGGCGTATCAGGAATCTGTGGATATGCCCAACATGCTCAGTGCGATTCCGGATGACCTTGCGTCGCTTCATAGCATGCCTTCTTCGAACTACCAGTCCATTTTTGCAACGGGCTTTGGACCGTGGGCGCAACGCAGGTCAGGCTACCCTGGTTCAGGCGATGGGTTTTCCTCTGTCGTAGGCAACGGCAACCAAGGTTTACGATCGGGCGCTGGAGGAGCACACTTTGTTGACGGATCCCTACGAAACGGCAAGATGATTGAGATATCTGAATCAGACAGATTGAATCACGCGTATGAAGACGACGGATCGGTTTACGGTGGACTGGGCTCGGTGTATTCTGGAATTGATGATGACACGCGAAGTGTTAGCACTGCTTTTGCGAGTCAGATCGGAGGTGGCGTGTATGATTAACTTCGCACCGTCATTTTCTTTCGTTTTTGTTATTCTCGCATCGTTCTCCGTGATGCTAGTTGACATCTGTTTGGATTATCTCAATCACGAACTGGATCTTGAATCGAGATCCGAGTTTTGCCGCATATCGTTGCGAGGAGTCGAGTAGTGAACCGTGACCGCGGCAATGGGTCCAATTAAGCGGCTGGCTATATATGACGTGGCCATTTTTTCTCGCCATCGTCGTCATTGCGAAGTATTGCTTTTATGGATTCGTGGGACTGATTGATTCGATCGACCCGTGAATTCAGGCGACATAAAAAAAAATTAAGAAAGAAAATACTATATTGATCTTGTGCTTTAATATATTTTAATCAAATGTTATTACTCCATTCATGACCCAACAACCGTACAACCCCTTCCAAACCCAATTCGCACCCGCAAAAAAATCCAAATCCAAAAAAAAAAATCCAAAAGTGCAATGATGATGATAATGATGCTGACTACTACTGCGGGTCTATAAAATTACACCGCAGAATGCAAACGCCGACTATAAAGCTCCGCCCATGTGACCAATTCGTCTGCGCTTTCCCCGTGTCGCGCTGCTGCGACGGCAGCAACTCGTGCCTTGAGTTCTGAAGTGGTGGAGATGCCAAGGCCGACTTGCTTATCCTCTTGGCTCTGGTTTTTCTCTTGTTGCGTTTCAGACTCCGGCTCGGGATCAGCAAGAGCGTCATCGGCGGAGAAGGACACGGACAACTTTGAAAGACGACGCCCGAGTTTTGGGGATGCCGATCCTGAAGCGAAGAGATCATCTTCCGTAACAGCATAGTCATAGTCTCCTACCGAGCTCTTTCTTCTCGGAAACGCAATTGGAGAAGCAGGGAATGTGAATGGTGATGACACGGTAAATGGTGTCGGCGTTGGTGAGGTGTATGGTTGATACGTACTGTACTCGCCTTGTCGAGTTTCCACCTTGACGTTTTCGCGAGTCATGGAAGGGGTGTGCGACGTTGTTGTACTTGCGACATCGAGAGCACGATTATCAAACACAAGGCGCACAGTGCGGAAAAGATAAAACTTCCCCCTTGACGGACAAACAACGTGTAAATGCACAGCTTGCGCCAAGCGCGCGGATCCGCCTTCTGAAACAGTTGTTTTTTGCCGGATGAAAGTGCGCGTGCCAACAGGCATCTTGCGCAGATCATACGGAATTAAGAAAAGCCGAATTGCAGTACGGTGCGGATTCGAAAGCACAATTTGAACTTGTCCTTGAGCTGGAATCCGATAACCTGCGAATGAGCTTGAATTTCGTGGGCGTGATGAATAGTATTCGTCTATATTCAGCCCGCCGACGTACGGAGATGATTGTGGTGTCGGAAGTGGATCGCTTGACCATTCGTAGTACACTGCTGAAAATTCCAAAGAGATATGCCGTGGGCATCTTAGCTTCGAAGGACATGAGTCACCGAGTCCGAGCACGCCGATACGGGCGGTGAAAGTCACGGCGGGAGTTGTTGATGGCGTTGACATGCGACCGGAAAGAAGCGACTCTTCGTACGAACCGACAAGAGATTCGGAGTGTGAGTGGTGAAGTGACGAGCGGCGTCGGCGTCTATGAGCGGCAGCAGCAGCAATCGCAGATAGCTGCGATGGCGGAGATGCCGGTGTCAACTGCGGTGGAGGCGGAGGTGGTATTGACGTTTCAAACCGACGAGCGTGCAACAGGGCAAACGGCGACGACGCCAGCTGCGGTTGGTGGTGGTGAGGTTGTGGCTGAATGTCAAAGTACGACTCGCGCAAAGACTTGTCGCCTTCGCGAGTGTCCGGTGACGGCATTGTTCTGTCGTGGTCGAGGGAGGTGAAGGTGGTGGTGATGATGATGAAGAGTGTGCCGAGACTGGGAGGTTGAGATATCCCGTTGGGAGTTGGATGACTCCTCCTATGTTGTGTTGGAGTATACAGCACGGGTGCTATTTAGCTATTGTGTTCCTGTTTCTGCACCCAGAATACAGCCGATGATATCCATCTCATCACGACGTACGTATAATTCGCCATGATCCAGCCCTCTGACCCTTCATCCCCGCAATGATCTTACTTCTTTTGGCGCGTCTTACGCGCCTTAAGCTGCGACTTCATAATCTACTTATTACGCTGTTTACATTCAACTTTAGTGAAAAAAGTGCTGTATACCCGACTGAGGGTGCGCTTCGCAACTTCCCATCGCACGTGTCTCGCTCATCTGGTCTGAATACCCCTTCCCGAATCGTCTTGCTGGTTTGCATCTTCTTGGTACAAGCACATCCGCGAACGCTTGGCCACTATGCTGTGAATGTGCTGTGTACGGTGATTAAATGGATTATGCACAAAGCCATTACGATCCATAAGTACATCAAAGCGCAAGACTCTTATCCCCAACACACTTCGCCAACAATATACACCGCCTCGCATCCCGACTTCTGGACTGTTCCTCTGACCCCCCAGGGTTCCAAGCAACGCACATATGCATTGGAAAAATGGTATTCTAACTATGCTGAATTTTACTCACTCCATCGGGATTCAAACCTCTTTATTCCTGGAGCTACTACACCACGCCGAATACCGCTTGTCCTCGGAGTGCTGGCAAGATATTTGTTGGATGCAGAGTGTGATGCCAGTGTTTTTGTGCAGATACCATCACTGACAAAAGTTCATACCGTCTCCGTGTACTGTGCACGTATTTTGGAGCAATATACCACAAATACCACTTTAGAGAGCGACGACCCACTACCAACCCTTGACTCCCGCGTTCTTGCCTCCAACAACGTGACACCCACCGATGTCGCCTCGTTTCTAAAGCTCCTCCTAACAATATTTCCTTCTGGTGGACTGTTGCACACCGTGACAACATACGCCGAGCTTCGCAAAATCTGCGAAAACAACCGCATGTCACGCGCTCAGGCACGACTAATAGCGATAGTCCTGTGCGCGCTTCCAGGAATTGCTTCCGACACGCTGATATCGATGCTTACGCTGGTGCAGTATTTGCTGAAACGAGGGGACACTGCCGAGGAGAATCTCCGAAAGATTTCCAGGGCTCTCGCGCCCGTCATCGTGGGTGGTTTGGCTGACTATACGCGACGGGGGAAAGTTTCTACGACTGTTGTGGCTCAGTCGCGGGGATTCAGAAGCAAACAGCGTGCCCGGAAAGTGCACGTACACGGCGATGAAAGATGGAGCCAGGTTGATCCTTTAGGGATGGAGGAGAGTACTTTTGTAATGCTACGGTCGTGGGATGCGATTCTAGCACAGCTAGATAATCTATACTAATCGACAACTTACAAACCGAGAAACTTACTTTTAAAGTATGACGATGCCATGTCCTTTTTCTGGTTATCAAGGAAATCTCCAATACTCTGCTTTCGTTAGTCATACATCTCGTGGAAAAATGCGCAATAAACAAACCTTCAAGTAATCAGTCGACGCATCCTCCAGTTTATTAAACTGCTCTGACACAAACCCAAGTCCTTCTCCCCTTTGCGACGCATCATCACGCATACCACCGTACGCGCTTCTCCGACTTCTGCTCGATCCCGGAGGTGTCGGTTGTGGTGGCAACGCAGACGGGTTGTAGTAATCATCCTCGTTATTATCACTTCGTCGTCGTGGAGCAGCGCTTGATGATGACGACGCGCCGCCTCTGTTGAAGTACGACGCGATACCGCCGCCGTTACCGCCCAAGCTCGACGGGGATGACGGGGAATGTAATATACTTGACCTGACGAGACGCTGCTGTTCTCTCCGTGCACGTTCTTCTGCGATTTGCCGTGCGGATTTCGGCCGATTCGGACCACCAACAAGCAAATTGTAATCTTGCACAGATACATACTGTGATCCTGACATCCACTGCAACGTACTAATCACTGGTCTCGGAGGAATTTGCTTGAGCACATCGTACAATATATCTGTGGTGTCCTCGCCATCTCGTTTAGTCCGCGCGGCTTTGCCCCAGATGTTCAACAACACGGATTCATACTTGCTCACACCATACATAATGTCACCATTGATCGCAATGATACTCTTAGGCGCCCATCGTAGATCGTAGAGTTTCTGCACGCTAAGGGCCCTGATCTCACGCATTCCCGGAAGTGAATAGACACGAATGTAACCCGCTGCAGTGATACAACACAGCACCAGCGTGTCACCTTGTCGAAGCATACATAGACCAGCTACCAGGACAGCTTCATCAAACGACTTGCTGGACATGGTCCTGCTTTTTCCTGGCTTCGCAATGCGTGCTTCATCAGCACACACAGCAGCAATAGCTCCGTTAATCAGTAGTCCCTGCGGCAGCTTTTGGTAGATCGTAGGACTTGCAACAGCAGATACGCCATAGTCTAGGTCAAACGGAATCAAAGCAAGTACAGAGCTCTTGAGTTGTGGACCAACGCTCACAAACTGAACTTCGTGGATTCCACTTTGGCTGGGAATGATCCGGAAGGTTAGGACACGACCATGTGACGTGCCGACGGAAAGAACCACAGAAGAATACGAGTCACCTTCAAGAGCCATGATTGAGAACTCAAGCGCAGTAGGAAACTCAAGCTGGCCCGCTGCTGCCGCGCGCTTCGCCATATCATTGCTTCCCGGCCGCAATCCTAGAGGTCCCTTTTTTCCGGGATCTACGCCCACGCCCGCAATCGGCTGCATATAAATCATGTTATTTGTGCGTAAATCAACCACGGCAAGCGTTCCAAACTGATACCCGACAGCAAGAAATTCAATCTCACTGTTTTTCAGTGCGGTTACGGGGCCTTGGCCAGCATTCAGCAGAAACTGCGGTAAAAATCCCTCTCTGATTTTCGGACTGACATTTCGATTCGGAACCGGTCTGATTGGCGGCATATCCCGTGGATCGCTGATTCCCATGAGATTGAATTTGCGCTCAAGATCAGCTGCAGGACTCGGCAAACCAGGTTTGTTGTTTCCAAACCGGAAAAACACAATCTCACCGGTCTCGCATGCAACCGCGATCTCGCCCGTAGCGCCCGCAAACGAGATATTCGTGACAAGCACTTGGACTGCGCGGTCAAGTGCGAGCGAAATCGACATATCTAGAATTTGAGAGCCTTCGATTTCGCCGTATGACGCGTCCCATATTCGCACGAGTCCGTCAGTGTGACCAGTGACAATGATGTTGCGCGTATCAAATCTGCGTAGTCGTTTTGGTGCAGGTGCACCCCCGATTAGAATCGGTGTTTCTTTGACGTTACGAGAGTGCATCATACCAATCCACTGCTCGCGCTTCACTGCAGTCGCGGCCAGTGCTGTTATCCGCGGTTGAATCCAGCATAGTGATGGCGGAAATAGCGCGGCGACAGGAAGGGCTTCGCCAGAAGGGTAGCTTATTGAGTAGATCTCGCCGTTCGAGAGAATTGTCATGAGCGCAACAGGATCCATGCATCCAGCGTAAAACGGAGAACTTTTGGGAATCATTATAAAATCAACTGGCTCGCAGTCAATAGGAATGGGGTATATTCGCTGCCTTCGAGGTTGTGAGTAGTGATTTCCCATCGCTTGATAGGATGTGACTTGGTACACAGGTGTCGGTCCAAATTCCATGTATGTGATTCCCTTCATGGGCATATTGCTCGCCTCACCACCGGCAATTATGAGCGCGGTGTCTTCCGGGTCAGAAGTGCAGCACCATGCGATCTTGAAAATCGGCTCTCGAGTACCGTCATCGAGATTGTGACCGGAAAGCGCCGGAGACGGAATGATGGATCGTCGGGGGACATTGACATCAGTGTCTTCGACTGTACGCGCTTGCAGAAGACGACCTTCCTTTGCATCCCAGAAGACAAACGAACCGTCGTCGTACGCAGTAACTATGTGATGCCCATTAGGATGCCACACGCCAGTAGTCAGCCGTGGGAATCTTGATCTCGTATACTCGGAAGGTGTTAGGTCGCCTCCGGGCGCGCCAGCAGGGACCTCATACCGCAGGGTATACAGAGTTTTGTCGTCGGCGACGGAGTACACAGCTGCGCAATTTTCGTATCCGATGAGAAGAGTCTGGTATGAGCGTGGGTGCATGACGATGAAAAGCACGGCCGTCATCGGGCCTATGGGATACGCGTTTTTGGCGAGGTTGGAGATGCGGTACGGGGCTTTGATGCCACGGTCGACGTCGTAGACCATTGTGAGTCCGTTCTCCATGCCGATCCATAGCCAGTCGAGGGACGGGTCCGTTTCAATCGCAGAGATGACGGCGGGCGGCGTGAACTGGGAAACAATAGCCTTGGACTCAAGCGAAATGACGGAGATTGTATTGTTGCCGTCGACACAGACGAGATAGACTCCGTGGACGAAGCGCAGGTGGATGACTGGCTTGTTTGGGAACAGATCGAAGGGGACCTCCACGCCGGGCTGGCCGTAGACGTAGACGCGGCCACGCTCGGTTCCAGCGGCGAGAAGCGACTGGACGGGATCGAATGCTAAAACAGAAATGCCTGCGTTGACGCCGAAGCGCGCGAGCTGCGGAGAAAACGGTCAGTGACTGGCTGGTACGGAGTAGTGAGTGCGGGGGTGCTGCGGAGCGGAAAACTGACCTCTTCGAGGCCGAGGACCTCCGGTGTGAGTCCCGCGGACAGGTCGTGCGACCCGCCCTTGCCGATCTTGAGCACTTTGTCCATTGAAGCGAGTTTCGGTGCTGCCGAGGGCTGGAAGGAAGGCTGAGTGCGGTGTAAACACGTCGTGCTGGGACGTCATCACGACTTCCATCTCGACCACCCTGCCCGAGCCGCACACCGGAACTCGGAACGGAACTCTCCACCACTACTATACACACATACAGAACTAAACTAGAACTATCCATAGACTTTTGTATTTTTTGTACATTACACCATTACAGCAACATCTACACCCGGACAGCGGTCTCAAGAGCCTTGCGGCGCTTCTCGAGCTTAGTGGTGGTCTTGGTGCCCATGATACCACCGCCCCAGTGGCGGCGAGCCTCCTCGTGCTTCTCAGTGAAGTTCGACTTGATGGCCGAAACAAGAGTAGCGAGCTCAGCCTTGTCAGCAGAGCGGACCTCGGTGAGAGCAACGACAGCGGCAGTCTTCTTGTGGACGAGCGTTCCAAGACGGGCCTTGCCCTTGACAATGGCGTACGGGACACCCATCTTGCGGGCGAGCGCGGGAAGGAAGACAACGAGCTCAATGGGGTCAACGTCATCAGCGATCAGGAGAAGCTGAGCCTTCTTGTTCTCAACGAGGCCAACAACGTGGTTAAGACCGTACTTGACGGTGTAGGGCTTCTCGGAGACCTCCTCCTTCTTCTTGCCCTCGGCAATGGCAGCAGCCTCCTTGGTCAGGCGCTCCTTCTTCTCGGCCTTGGTCTCAGGGCGGTACTTGTTGAGGAGCTTGAAAGCCTGGGCAGCGGTGTTCTTGTCAAGAACAGTGCCGAACTGCGAAATGGCAGGGGGGACCTTCAGACGGAGCTTGAGGATCTTGCGCTGGCGCTGGAGGCGGACATACTCGGGCCACTTAACGAAACGCGAAAGGTTGCGCTTGGGCTGGATGTCGAGACCAATGGCGAAGTTGCGGGGAGTCTTCTCAATGAGAGGGTTCTGCGTCTGTTAGAAATCTGTAAAGAAAAACAGTTCCGCATTTGATAGGTACTGACCTTAGCAGGCTTCTTGGCGGCCTTGGAGGCGGGGAAGGGGGCGGGAGCGGGCTTCTTTCCTTTTGGCGGCTGTCATTGAGGACACATGTCAGCTATGTTTTGAACACAAGAGAGAAGTCGAGAGACCCAAACTCATGCTTCCCACAAAACTGCCAGACACCGTGTTCCTCTACAGCCAACTGGCCGAAGCCAGTTGACTCAGCCTTAGTCACAGGACGGAGGAAGTCTTTTTTTTTCGCAAAATCGAATAAGAAATCCTCACGAACTGTCTCGCTGACAGAATCACGCTTGAAATTGCGCACCTCACACACACAGAAGTGCGTGCGCTTGCGCAAAAATGCAAATCATCTTTCGAGTGAGACGTTCTCTATCCCGGAATGCGTGATCATTAAAAAAAAAATTAACGATTCATGTCTGCTAGCTCGAGCGAAGGCGAACACGGGTATCGGCAGCGCAGCAGGAAAGAAGGAATTTGTCGATTATTTGTCGTCGTCTCTCGAACATCTAAGTCAAGAATAATCAGTGCAATCACTCACCATTTTTGCTGTGTTGACTGTCGGTGGTTAGTGAGGGAAGGAAAAGGGAGCGACGATGAGCCGTGAACTGGGAAGTCTGAGCTCGACTCGGCGGTGGGAGAGAGCCGCGGCTGCTCCACCGAGCCTGCGGCGACTGCACCATCTCCTGCTCCTTCTCTGACACCGTGCGGCTGGATGCGCTCTGTGACTGCTGCATGCCCTAGACTAGGGCTTTCCACGTGTTAAGAGTCATGTGAATATCATGTGACAATGCACGTGCACTTTAGGGTGACGCGCGTGTGCCATGCTGCGGCTGACAGATCCATGTGGCCCCGCCTCGAACGCGGCGCCGCGCGCGCGCTAAATTATATAGTACGAGAGCCCAATTCACGTCATCGACTCTCGAGCCCGCGATATAATCCCGGCCCGCCGCCCAAAAGCCCAGCATCGTCGCCCCGAATCACCGGTCTCGACATCGATATCCCCACATTTTGCATCCGCTCGTTGCATTTCAAAATGGCGTATGACAAGATTGTCAAGGTATGTCTTTGTTTTGTATGAAAGCGTACCGACAGCTGCTAACGGCCTACAGGGTGCCACCAAGATCAAGGTCCGACAATGGGATCCTCACATGCTGATGACAACATGCTAACATTGTCTCTCTGCAGATGGCGGCACCCAAGGCCAAGTACATTGAGCCGATTTTGCAAGGGACGTCGAGTCCTAATGATGTGGACGAGATCTTTCGGTGCCTCTCAACCCGGCTGCGCGATACCGCATGGACGGTATGTTCTCTCCGGCTACATCTATATTGAAACTCAGCTGATAAGGTTGCACTACAGATCGTGTACAAAAGTCTTATCGTTGTTCATATCATGATCCGTGAGGGCCGCAAGGATGTCACGCTTGAGTATCTTTCTCACCACGCCCGGATACTCGACTGCAAACACTTAAACAGCGGCAATGGTATGTCCGGTGTTCGTTATGTGGGACCCACTAACGCTCCAGCCGGGCGCTACGCCGACATCATCATCCGATACAGCAGGTACTTGCAGGAGCGTGTGAAACAATATGTGGGATTGAAGCTTGACTACGTGCGTCATAACAAAGAGAACCCAACCCAGTGCCGCCTCCGGCGACTCTCCGTCGACAAAGGTCTTTTGCGCGAGATCGAAGGCGTTCAGAGCCAAATTCACTATCTTCTTCTTTGTAGATTCTCACCATCTGATGTTTCCGATGACATTTCGCTTACTGCGTTCCGGCTGCTTGTCTACGATCTGCTTGCGCTGCAGCAAGTAGTGAACGAGGGTGTAATCAACATGCTTGAGCATTATTTTGAGATGTCTCGATATGATGCTGAACGCGCACTGGACATTTACAGACGGTTTACTTCTGACATGGATGGCGTTATTGAGTATTTTGGCGTTGCGCGGAGGCTCGAAAGCGCAACACGTCTCGTCGTGCCGAAGATCAAACATGCGCCGACGTCGCTCACTGATGCGCTTGAGGAGTACATCAATGACCCTGAATTTGACGTGAACAGACGGCAATATCTGGCTGAGCGCGAGGCGAAGGAAGCTTCAAACCGTGGAGATACGATCGAGACACCGATCTCAAAAGCGCTTGTTGAGAGCATGTCTGGAGACAACACACCACGACAGCCAGAACAGCAGCAACAACAGCAACAGCCAGCCCCGCAGCCTGTGCAAGACTTCAATGCTCAACAGTTTTTCCTGCAGAATTCGCAAATGACAGGCCAACAACAGCCGATGTACAATACGACTCCCTTTGGATACGCTCAACAACCACAGCCGCTGTCACAGGAGTTCACAGGTGCTGGATTTGGAGGTTACACGCCACAGCCGCAGATGAACGAGATAACTGGATTTGGAGGTTATGATAGACCGAGTGCGGCAAATGGATACCACGGCTTGTTTAATCAGCAGGCGTTGCAGCAGCCGTCGGTTTTTGCTCCGGGGCCCACTGGAGCGATGGGTATGCCGCAGCAGGGAATGCAGACTGGTTCAGTGGGAATGACTATGCCTGGAGTGGCTGCGCCGCTAGTTGCGCAGCAAACAGGAAGTACAAATCCGTTCCGACAAACCGCTATGTTCACAAACATTGCGCCGCAACCGCAACTGCCTGCATCGACCGGTGGCGGTAACCCGTTTCTGCACCGCAGCAGCACGCTCGGATCCGTACCTGAATCAGGGGTGCCTCAGCAGCAGCAGCGTATGATGACTGGTAGAGGCACGAACCCATTCAGCAGATCGTCAACGATGCCCGCGATGCCCGTAATGCCCGCGATGCCTGGAATGCCTACAGTGGCTGGAATGCCCACGATGTCTAACGACATGTATACAGCAAGCGCACCGCTTGCGTCTGTTCAGGTGTCGACGTCGGCGCCAGCGCCAGCGCCATTAGCGCAGCAGACTACGGGAAGGGGAAATAATCCGTTTAGGGCGTCGTGAGCATGCATTGTGTATGGTGTAACAGCGTTTGTATTGGTAGTGTTTTCGTCTTGTTCGTTCCGTTCTAGATGCGTAATAATCAAAGTTGGTTTTTGCATTTTTGTATGCGTCTGAATGTTTATGTAAACTTGGCTTTGCTGAAGTCCATTTCGGGGTGCTGTGCCTGGAATTTCGCAAGTAGCTCCTGCTTCTTCAGCTCATCGCTCGTTGGCTGGCCCATCTGTTTCTGCCGCTGATCAAACTGGAAGCGTGTTAGCATATTATTTTCAGATTCAATGGGAAGATCTGTACCATCATCTTTTCGACCATACTCCGCGTTTCGCCATCGAGATCCGACAGCTTCGAGTTTTCCGGTTGTATCCGAGTCACATCGATTTTGGGCGCGTCGGTAACCACATGCGGCCACCACTCAATCGCGTTCTTCTTTGCAAGCGTCAATGTAACTTCTTTCTGGTCCTCCAAAGTCCATGTCGAATCGTCAACCTTGATCGGCTTAAACAGCGTTCCCGAAAGAACTGGTGGCGTCCCAGCAGGGAACTTCAAGCCGACTGAGATAGTTGTCGGAGTAAGTGAAACTGCAAGGTCACGACCGCGGGTGCCGGCGGGAACTGGCACGGAAACGGTGACTTCTTCGAGAACTTGGCTCCATTTGTACGGCAGAGCTGATTTAGATCGTTAGCAACTGATCACGGAATCTGGAATGTGGAAAAAGTTACCGTCTTGTTCAGCCTTCTCCTTCGCAATTGCGGCGGCAATCTCTTCTTTCGTGGGTTCAGGCTTTGCGTCAGTCATTGTGAATTGCGTGTGGAGTGTGGTGGGATGGATGAATGAATGGGTGGATAGAAAAGCGGTTGAAGGACGGATGTTGGGATGAGATTTTTGGTTCTTGGGAGTTCGAAATCGCGATTTTGCAGCGCCGCACCCTTTACATAGTTAAGTGACGTCGAGGTCAAGACATGCCCTTTAAGGAGCGAGCGGATCAAAATGTGAGTGAGTTTTCGTTGGAAATTCACAAATTCAACGTGTAGATTTAAGATCTGAACTGCGAATATCAAGATGTCGAAGCGCGCGTCACCCGCCGCCGTGCTACACAGCGCTATCGGCTTGACGACACGACACGACACGCAACCTGTCACGCTTCACCAGTTCAGACGTGTTTGTGTCGAATGAGCGCTTTGCCTCCTCGCGCAGACATGATGAATACTACTACTACTACTACTTCACCTGTTCAGACGTCAAAACAGTTCATCTCAAAAAGCAACTGGGCCAAGTAATGACGATGTGTATATGCAAAATTGCGTTTTCACGTGGCTGTTTCCCACCTACTTCCCGCTGTTCGCTTCAAAACTGACGTCCGGAGAATAGTGCGGCTCACGACTTCCAACACAAACCGCAACTTCAAGTTCACCGCTAATAATCAAATCGGCACACGCAGGCCTCGACGTTCTCGATAAGCTATAATGTCACATGCGGGGCTACCATCTGGGGTAATAGACCCGGGTCATGACGAAACGAAGGTGCCAACTGAGGCACTTGAGTCGCTTCGCTTGCGACTATCACATCTACATCACTGGCTCGGACGACTTCACGCACTACTGGTGCAGCCACCGCCAGCACCACTCGCGCCATGGCCGACACTGTACTCGCAATTCACACTCGTACTTAAGCAGCTTACGTATCTAGCACAAGCGCTAGAAGAGCACGCAGATACACTTCGGAGCACCACTGCGTATCCTATGCCGTCGTTTCCTGTCGCGAAACAATCAGGACTGCTTCAGGCGTTGTTGCGAAAACGGGTCGATCCCGAGGTCGAGGAGTGGATCAATAGTGCAATTGAGCTCGTGAACGCGCAGAAGAGTGCAGTTGACGCAGTTGCGGGTAGTGTGGTCACAGGATCAGGGGCAGCATCGTTGAGAAAAAGGAAGCGCGCGGGAGACGAAGTGTGGGAGTACGCCCGGGAAACAGTTGTCAGTATGGCCGAGGGAAAGGCGTGGGATGGAGTTTTGAGTGCGGCAGAGTTGATGGCCGGGGCGAGACCTCCGTCGCCAAAGAGCGCGGCACCAAAGGACACGGCAACAGAAGCAAGTTTGGATCAGGTGCTGAGGTATATGTATCAGGGCGTAGATGTGAGGGAGCCAGTGAGGAAGGTGATTACAGGGGCGGGAGTTGCGCGGCCGCCAGTGCGGAGGTGACGACGGTGGCGATTAAATATGAACGCGATGTATTTTTATTATGTACAATGGGAGGTTTTCAGTCAAGTTACTTTGTTTTCTTGTCCGCCGCGACGGGGGCGGGGGATTTCCAGTAGAGTGCCATGAGGCCGGCGAGGACGACGTTGAGCGCCGCACCGAGGACGGTTCCCGCGAGGACGACGGGGTCCGAAACTTCCTGGAGAGTAGTGAAGACGCGAGCAAGAGAACCACCGAGGTAAGCAAAGACAGAGACAGCGGAGAGTTGCCCGGTGGACTTTGAACGGATAATCGTGATGATCTGCGGGATCTTGGAACCAAGCGAAAGTGGGATCGTGGCCATTTGCAGAGCAGCGAGAGTCGAGAGCGAGGGCGCGGATGCGGAGAAAAGTAGCAAGTAAACTGCGGTTACCGCGGCGGGGATAATGACGGCAAAAGCCACAAAAGCACGGCCGGAGTAGATAGAAAGAAGGAAAAGGAGGGCAATATCTTGGAGGTAAAGGAAGGCGTGTTCGCCGTATGTCGAAAACGGGAGTCCGAGTCTCGCGGCGTAAGACGCGGCAAAGAGGTACGAAGTGGCTTCGAGCGCAGTACCGAGGTCGGAGACGCCTGCGCCCGACTTGGCGGTAATGATTTTCGCAAGCTGGGGCAGCTTGACAACAGAAGAGGCGGCGACAATGGCAATGCCAATTGCCTTGGAGAGGGCGAGACGCAGGCAGGGCACGAAGGCAGGGTCGGAGGGCGAGAGAGAGCCGATGTCGTTGACCAGAAGGGCGTAGCACTGGGTGCCAATGAGAGACTCGCCAAGCTGGACGACGGGCGCCGGAAGAGAACGCGTGGCATACTGAAGAATATCCATTTTAGTGGCTGGAACGGGCGCAATTGATGAGTTTGAAGGGCGACGGGGGAGGGGCGGGGAGATCAGGCAGAGGGCCGAGGGCTCGACGCGTCGCGAATGTTTGTCTCTCGACGTGTCATTTGCGCGTCTTGCGCAAGGCGCATTTGTTAATAGGGCTTTTGACATAGATGCAGATAATAGGGCTTGTGCATGCCCTATCAAGCACGGACGGTGCAATGGGGTGACATGGCCGGAAACGGAAAAGCAGGGGCCAGAGATATAGAGTTACCATATGAGTAACGGCGTGATGTGGTGCGGCGCAGATGAGCAGCGGACACGAATTATATATGTGCGTGACTGTGTAGCACGGGCAGCAACTTCGGATAAGCGTACAAGCATCCGTGCGGACCGCGAGGCCGGCGGCTGCTGCGCCGCGCGTTGCGGGGTCTGGGAGCGAAGCGAGGCGGCAGGGCCAGAAAAGATTTTAAAGTGGAGATCTGGCGAGAGTGGCGAGAGCGAAAATCGCGAGACAGGAAAAAAAAAAAAAAAGCCAGATGGAAAAGATTTTGTGGCGTGGGCGTCGATGATCGCGACTCGGGGGCGCTGGCTTCATTGCCGCGAGGAAGCTGTGAGAACAGCGGGCGAGGGGCAGGTGGTGTGGTGCAATGGTGCGACATGGGGCTGGTACTGACAGATGGCCTGCGCCGGGCGTCTGTGCGGTGCATGTGCGGCGCGCCGCCGACATCGGGAGCTTACCGACCGTAAACTATATATATATGCTGGCAGCCGGGCACCGAGGGACCGGTACCCCGGGCTTATCTATATAGGTATACTCATCGACTCCTGCGTCTGCCCTGGTGCGCGCGTTGTGTCTGGCAGAGACACACACACACCCGGCGGGGCAAAGTCTAGATAAGGGGTGGGCGTGCGCAAACGCTGATGAAGCACAAGACCATGGCGAAGAACTGGGCGGGCGGAGGGCCCAAAACCGCGCGAGTCGGAGGAGGCCGGATTTGCGGTGCGTGCATGAAGAAAAAAAAAACTACACAATTAGCCCGCGAACGCCCCATTTCTTGTTCTTATAACAGCGTATTATTCACAGTGCGACGCCTCTGACGAAAATGTCCAGCGCTTTTAAAGTGTGGCGTTCGACGCGCAGACGGACATGGCGAACGCGCCCCCCAGCGCGCAAAGCGCTAAGTACCGGCCCCTTGTGCGGCGTGGCAGTCAGCACAGTGCGCATCCCGCAGCAATTACCCCAGTGTTACCCGCAGTGCGCTAAGGCGCTTGGCGTGCCGCTGCGCACGGTCCCGCGCTGTCTTTGCACACACTCTATTTTCGCCCATGTGTTTTTGTCCGTCTCCATCCTCTTCTTTCGCGATCTCTGTAACACTTCCTGTCGCGGCTCCCTCCCGTCCCGCTTTTATACTTTTGTGTATATAACAGGCCCGTTCCCTTCCGTCTCGTCGTTCGCTCCGCGCCTGCTCTTCTCCCCACCATCCCCGCACTCTATCACCACCACCTCCCTCCGCTTCCTTCATCACAATGGCTGAAGCGCCTTCTGCAATCTTCAACGACACCTCCGTCGGCTGGACCACCGCCGGCGGTAACTCGCGCGATATGGACGTCAACGTCTCATTCGTCGCTTCCGGCTTCCACCAGGCCTGGATGATGGCTGCAACCGGTATGTTCCTGTTCCGAAGCTGCCTCTGCAACCGTGTGATGGAAATGCTAACCTCTGATCTCTACAGTCTTCGTGTTTCCCATTATTCCCGGTCTCGGCCTCTTCTATGCCGGTCTCTGTCGCCGTAAGTCCGCCACTACCCTTCTGTGGCAGACCATGGGTGTGCTCGGAGTTATCTCCTTCCAGTGGTTCTTCTGGGGCTACTCACTTGCCTACGCTTCCAACGCCAACCACTACATTGGCACTCTCATCAACTTCGGTCTTCGCAATGTCGTCGCTGCCGCCATCGGCTACCTTCCCGAGCCTCTTTTCTGCCTGTACCAGTGCATGTTCGCGCTTTGCACCGTCATGATCATGATTGGTGGTGCCTTCGAGCGTGCCCGTCTTCTCCCCTCCATGGTCTTCGCATTCTGCTGGGCCACCATTGTCTACTCGCCTATTGTGTGCTGGACTTGGAACGCCAACGGCTGGCTTGCCCGTCTTGGTGCTCTTGACTTCGCCGGTGGCGGTCCCGTCCACATCTCTTCTGGCGTCGGTGCTCTCGCCTACGCGCTCGTCATTGGCAAGCGTATTGAGAAGAGCCACCCGAGCCGCCGCGTTCCCAAGTTCGTTCCCCACAACCCCACCATGATCTTTGTCGGTACCTGGATGATCTGGTTCGGCTGGTTCGGCTTCAACGGTGGCTCTACCCTCAACGCATCTGTCCGCACCGGCTACGTCATGGTCAACACCAACCTTGCTGCCGGCTGCGGTGTTATTGGCTGGTCGTTTGTTGACTACATTTTCTACCGCGGTCGTTTCTCGCTTGTCGGTGCGTGCCAGGGCTGCATTGCTGCGCTTGTTGGTATCACTCCGGCTGCTGGTTTTGTCCCCGTGTACTTTGCCGCCGTCATTGGTTTCCTGACAGCTGTCTTTGTCCGTCTGCTTGAGAACATCAACGAGTGGATGCGCATTGATGAGGGTATGGAGGTCTTCAAGCTTCATGCGATCGGTGGTATCATTGGTGCTCTGTTGACTGGTCTTTTCGCCGCAAACTGGGTTTCGCTTCTTGATGGCGCGACCGACGCATCTGGCTGGGTGGACGAGCACTACATTCAGCTCGGCTATCAGCTTGCGGAGGTCACTGCGATTGTCGCATACACTTTTGGTGTGACCATTGTGCTTTTGTTGATTATCGACCACATTCCCGGCCTCAAGTTCCGTGTGCCCGAGCACCAGGAGATCGAGGGTCTCGACAAGCACCTTCTGTACGAGGAGGGCATGGGTGACTACGAGCTTAGCGAGGTTCTCGCCAAGGCCGGCTTTTTCAACCCCAACGGGATGATGATCTCTGATGGTCTTACCGGTGTCGAGCCTTCTTCTAACCGGGAGCCCGCGACATCGTCATCGATGTCGGGCGAGGAGGAGTCGAAGGAGAAAGGCGCTGTTCCGGGTGCGGCTACTACTAGCGCTGCGCCTGAGGCTGGTGCGGTTTAAGTATAGATGTGTGCGTGAGAGGAGAGAGAATATGTGTGTGTGTGTGTGTGTGTGTGTGTGTGTGTGTTCACGGCTTTTGAGTGTTTGGGTGGGTATACATACCCCTGTAATTGTAAGTAACTAGAAAAGTGAAAGCACCTTCGGTGCTTGGGGCTGCAGCCTTCCGGCTCCATCTACAGTAGTTTTATTCGCTTATGCCTCTTGGACCGGTGTAAATTTATTTTATGTACTACGTACAAACTTCACAGCATCAAACAACTGGCATTCGGCACATTTAAGAACCTCAAAATACACAATATTTTGTGTCTTCATCATACCAGCGCCCAGATACACGGATAGATTCTCAATTTTTGTGGACATAAAGCTGTCTATGAGAGATGGCCAGATTTGCCAAAT
>JANIWG010000072.1:0-65031 GCA_030705025.1 Myxozyma udenii
TTTGCATACAAATTTGTATGGTGGTAGTGCGGCTGGTTGGAGAGTCACACATAATTTATGGGATTTTCTGGGAGTTTTGGGGGATTTTTTTCGCTATTGTAATGTAGAGATTAGACATAGTCGGCAAGTATCAGTTTCGGCAATTGGGAGCTTGGGAGCCATCGATGAAGGCGTGCGGATGTATACTGCGGCAACTCCCCTCATCAGTTCCATGATATAAATGATTTATGTACATACGCACGCAAAATAACACGTACTGGAGTAAATATTTACAGCTCTAGATCTATTAACTATGTACAAATAATGATTAGAGCTTCAGGAATCTTTAGCTAAACCAATTTAATCAGATCTCCATCGGCATTCAAAGCTCTTACGTCTGCAACTCTCCACATGTACCATGTGAATAATGTCCGGTACGGCTTGAACTTTTCAGCTTTCTCCAGCATTTCCTCCCTGCTCATAAATCTGTACCGACTCTTCTTATCATGGCCTTCTCTCATATTCTTGCCGTACCACATGGCCATGCCAATTTGCAAATCGATGTCCTTAACAGGGAAAACGTCAAATCGCTTTAGAGCAAACATAATGAACATGTGCGCCATTCCCACGCTTATCCCAGGAATTTCAGTCAACAAATCGATTATTTCTTGATCATTCATAGCCCTCAAAGTTTCAGGCTGAAGCTTTCCTTGGTCAAAGTATTCGACTATCTTCTCGATGCACCTGCGAGATTTTGTTAGATTTAATTTCCAAGATATATATCGTGAACATACCGTTGTTGATCAGGTCTTGCCTTTATCTTGTCAAAGGCAGTCTGCCCTTTACTCGAGAAAACATTCGGTAAAGGGAATGGCTCTTCGATACTCTCGTTTCGATAGCGAAACACGTCCTTTTTGTATGAAAACCTAGCTCCGACTCGGAACAACGCTGCAACTCTCCTTCTTGTTTTCCACTGTTGTTCCGAGCTTACCCTTTGCAGCAAAACTGACATGCAAAGCCATTCAAAAAGATCAACGGGCGCTGTTCGATCCAACATGAATTTGCACTGGTCTTTTTTAATAAGAAACGAGAATCGTGATTCGAGTGAGACCAAGTGTTTTAGACCAGCTGTAAGTGATCGGCCGTCGCTAATTCGACCAGCCGGTACAAAGGTCGGACGCTGCATTCCATACGAGAGCGAATTCGTTTCTGGCCGAGCTTCCTTGCGTCGTAGATCTGACAATGGCAGCGGCTTAGCTGCCTCCTGCTCAGTTTCTAGCACTCCGGCTTCGTCGAACACATGAGTGTCTTCTGTGTCTCTGGTCTTTGTTCTTCTCAGTCCAAATTCTTCCTTCTTCGGTTTCTTTTTCTTTTCTCTTGGTAATCTAACAACAGTCTTGCTGTCCTGGAGACTACCACACTCTGTGGCAGCGCTGGTGTACCAACATTTTGCTATTGAGCTTGTGGTTGAGCTGCGGCAAACAGCTCGCAGTCCGTAGTGTACAGCAGGAGAGTTTGCAGTAACCCGCATCCCAGAAGTGATGAATATGCGCCCATGTGAAAAGGTCTCATTTGCTGCCTGTGGAAGACAATCTGAGTGTTTGAAGTCTTACCCAAGGACTATAGAGGCGGCACTTCAGAACTGAGGCTCACGATTTTCCGCCAACTCCCAACTTATTCATTAGCGGGGTTCTTCTCGACCTCTCAACCCATCATTTTACGATCTGAAACCTTTTGTATAACAATGATCCGGCAGCACATTATTATGTAGTGAGCGGCAGTCCTAATTACACAACACGCACATATTATGGTAGTATAAACATTCATGTATCGTTATTTACATAATACAGCAGGTTCAAGCATGCAGACGAGCTACTTAGTCCTTTCTTTTGACCTCACCGTCGCCATCAATAGGAACAATGACATCCCCAGCGCGCCACATGTACCAGGTGAACAGCGTTCTGTAGGGTCTGAATGCGTCTGACTTTTCGATCATCTCTTGCTCACTCATGTACTTGAATTTTCCTTTCTTCCCTTTTGCAGACGCAATATTTTTGCCATACCATATTGCCATCCCGCGCTGCACTCCAAGATCACCAAGGGAAAATACATCGGGGCGCTTCAACGCAAACATGAGGAACATTTCTGCCGACCAAACTCCAAGTCCGCGCACTTTGACTAGAGTCTCAATAACCTCTTCATCGCTCATCGTGACCAAATCGTGAGGATTGATTTCACCTGTGTGAAACTTATGCGCAAGATCCAGCATGTATCTGTAATAAACGTTAGCTATCATTTCTCTACTTAGTCAGATGAAACAACACTTACTCTGCTTTACGACCTGAAAATCCAATCGATCTCAAAGACGGAATATTCTGCTGTAGAACTTGTGCTGGAAGTGGAAATGCAGACCCACCTTCGCTTTCTGTCGCATCTTCCTCAGGCGCATTATTAGAGTCGGCAGGCTCCACAGTCACTTCCGTCTTAGTGCTACTATTGAACAGTCCCAGAAACCTTTTCTTTATGCTCCGGGCGGCGTAGCCGCTGATTTGCTGCGATATTATACTGGATCCCAGCGCCTCAAAAGGATCCACTGGCTTTTTGCGATTATCATCCGAGAAGAATTCGCAAGGATGAAGATCAGAAAGCTGTGCAAAGCGCTTGTCAACAGAAACAAGATGACGTAAACCATCGGCAAGCGAGAATTCTCCGTTGTATGCCTTAGGAACGATGTACACCCGTTCCGTACCGAAAGACGTCAGTCCATGTACAGCGTGCTCCTGAACCGCCTCCGCGAGAATTAAATCGCCAGCGACAGGCTCAGCTTTAATCTTTTTTGCCTTTTTCACTTTTGGCTCGGATTCAAGTTCGCTCTCAGGCAGCAAAGTCACAACTGCGACGTCTTCAACGCCGACCGATGCATCTTCCGCGGTAACATTGCTTTTGCGCCCTCTCTGACTTCCGCCGGACACCGAAGCAGCACGTGTTCGTTTTGAAGGCTTGAAGATCTGTGTAATTTTTGTCGACGAGCTTTCACCCATACTACTTGGTAGTGAGGAAGCTGTAGAAGCAGCTGCCGTGATGCTTCTGCGCGTTACGCGGACGCTGGTGGCTTCAAAGACCATGATTGAGCTCACTGTAAACAAAGTGCGAGCACTGCGAGGGATCACGCGAAGCACTAGCAGCTTGCAAGTTATGTGCCGCTGTGCATATACAGCAACAAAGAGCTAAATCTATCAAAAAAAAAAAATCAGAACCCCACGCCTGATGTCATCTTTGGGTCGCGCCGGGTCGTGCTGGGAAAGAGGTCGTATCGCGGTTATCGGCGCTGAAACCCCGCGACCGCCGCACCTGCAGAGAACCGGTCGCGATTTCCCCGGACGGCGCCAGCTTCAGCGCCGCAATGGCTTACATAAGTGCTTAGACGCGCCGTCATAGTAAATTGGCGTCAGTGGCGTGCGCGGTCGCGGTCTATGCACGCGCTTGTGATCATGCGCGCGGTGGAGTATTTCGCAGTATCGACATCCGCTGACACAGTGCTATAACTGTATCCACGTACAAACAAAAAGATAATCGAGAATGCTGCGACAGCGAGAAGCCGCTTCATCGTCCATGGGACCATCCATGGTCATAGAACAGACAGAAGTGTATCGTGAAGGACGTGGTGGACTGAGCGGCGAGAACGGCACAGCCGGGCCAGCCAGTGGATCTGGAACCGATGAGTCCAGCCGTCCTCATACAGTTGGCGTGTTGAGATTGCGAGGTGGGCACGTTTCTGAGCGACGAGTTGCATGGAGTGAAGACGCTATCGATAATGAGAATATGGGCAAGAAAAAGTCAAAAAGTGAGTCTGACAAACAGTGATTTGAATGACTGCTAATACATTCTAGTATGCTGTATTTTTCACAAAAATCGTCCATTTGGCGAAAGCTCATCAGAATCGTCTTCTTCGTCAGATAGCGATAGCGGCAGTAGCGACAGCGAGGATGAGCGCAGACCGAAGAAAAGTGACCGAAGTCCAAGCCCGGATGATCATAGCGACAACCACGAATCAAATGGTGCGCACGAAAACTGCAACCACGATCATGGCAGTCACAGCCACGAGCACGGAAGCCGACGGAGGAGGCGGAGACAGCGTCGAACGCAAAACGCGTACGAAAGACAGCCGAAATACAAATGATGAAAACAAATGTTTATGAACGGAGCAAGGGTAGCACCGTGTATTGTGCCATGATTTGCGTTTTTGGGACTCAGGAGTTAATGCAGTTTTTGTTACAAGTATGGTTAGAAATACATATTATCAGTTCTGAAATGGGTTTTTCTGAAGAGCAGTCAGCTCTTTGATTTTCAGGCTCCAACCCCGCAACTACGCCACTAGTATATTGTGACCTATGAAAGTGACCTGATAATCTAGCCAGCGGCGCTCAACGTACATGAACTGCGCCAGATTATTACCGACCGAGTGCCGTATCATTCCGTCTAAAGTCTTGAACTATAAATTCTATTGTACAGCTTGCAAAAATCAAACAATCCCTTATCGCTTTTTGGTGGCCGCTCTCGGCTTGACCTCCTCTTCCTTTGTAGGGTGCAGTTTAACTGTATTGGGATAATCCGGTCGGTTGAACTGATAGCCTTTACTCCAGTCGTACGACACCGCATACGCAAAAATAGTTCCGTTGCGGTTGAAGGCTGTGCACGAGATCGTAGACCCAACCGAAGGATATCCTTTCAGTCTGTGACGGGAATCCTTATCCCAGAAATGGAATGTACCGTCCGCTCCGGCAGTAGAAAATGTGCCAAATTGAGGATGGAAAGAAATGGCGTTAACAGAGTACACGTTTGCATCAGTACGGGCGCCGCTTGAGGGCTGATCGCGGTGACACTTGAACGAAAATCCCGATTTCCTACCATCGTTAGAATTTTGTGTCGACGAAAATTAACAGAATAACTTACTGTTGTTCACGGTCATCGACGTATTGAATCGCGCAGCGGCCTTCAATACTGCCAACCGCGTAACCATTACCAGCGGGATAGCACGAAATAACTCGAGTTTGATACCGCAGCTGACTCTGGCTGGTCTTAAAAATTTGGCCCGGGTTGTTCAGATCAAAAATGCAGATATGCTTCTCCGCAGTTCCTACAACCATCAACTTCTGGCTGACATCCATAGTGTACACACGCTCTGGTAGCTGGACGGTAGCGACAGCATTTGGCGTCCGCATATCCCAGTACTTTAGTGTTTTGTCCCACGAGCCCGTCGCGACAAGTTGCTGTTGTGAGTTCGCAACATCGACAAACCGAACGCATCTGATTGTGGCATCATGAGCAGCAATTTGTGAAGATTGTCCAGTTTGCAAATCGTATAACCGACCCGCCTTATCTGAACCACCGGAAACAACCTTCGTGCCGTCCTGAGAAAACCGAACACTCAAAACAGGACCTTGATGCTCGTACATCGCTTTGCCCTGCGAATCACCGTTCGGCGCAACCTCGTATATCCGCACCTTCTTATCCCAAGATGAAACAGCAAGATGCTCTGCTTGTGGCGAAAAGGAAACATCGGAGATCGAGTCCTCTGGCGGTGAGTTCAGATCACGATCACCTTGCAAATCAGCTGAAGAACCGACCACCGGTGTGGATGTGGAACCGAGCGCCGACGAAGTAGTTGATCCAAATAACGACATGGCTTGATTTTATATTCGCACTAATTCGAAGTAACTTTGCAAACGGAAGATCCAGCAAATGCGTTTATACGCTGGACTGTGTGTATCTAGAACACGAACGAATCAACAAAAATCTGTCGCCGCGCAACAGCGCAACCAATAACTTTTCAGAAAAGGTGCAGATTTATCCACAATCAAAAAACAAGCTCTAATTTCAGAAGAACGCCGTAAGCAGATTGAAATTTCTGATCGTACTGTTTTCGAAGCGATAAACGCGTGAGTCTTTGCTAAAACTTGTCCCTCTTTTCACGGAATTTGTTTGTCGCGCCTATATAACGCGACTCCTTCCAAGCGTGTATACGTAGGTTTGGTCACGTGAGACAATTTTGGATTTCGTACTGTATCATGTACTGTAGGTTGAACGAGCACCCGTACTTTCTTCTACACAATTGCATACATTTTGAGTCAAAAGCTATTTATGTTTGATTACATTCTTGCTAACTATCACACAGGCGCAGCTGACATGTTACTTAAAACTCGTAACCATACTCGAGCTTCACAGGACCCAGGACCTCAAAGTACTGAGTAGTATCAAGTCTTTGGGCCTTGTCAAGCGCGTCAAGGACATCTTGAGGAAGGGGGGTCGGGTCTTCAATAGGGCTTCACTTCTTCTTGCTACAGAATTGCGTATTTCTACACGCGACACCTTTTTTCGTTTGAAGGCTATAACTAATTCAGCATCTTTATTATAGACACGATTCATTACAGTTCTGTTAAACACCATACAGCTGGAGCGGACATACTGTCTAGAACTCGTAACCATACTCGAGCTTGGTAGGTCCCGTGACCTCAAAGTACTGAGTAGTATCAGTACGCACAATTCTCTGGGCTTCATCGAGCGCGTCAAGAACATCTTGAGGAAGGGGAGTTGGGTCCTCAATAATGTTCAAGTTGCTCTCCATTTGCTCAAGCGAACTGACACCCATGATCAGACCATCACCGGTGCAGCCGCCAGGAGGACCAAATTTGAGAGCAGAGTGATGCACCATCCACTTCAGGCCGACCTCAATCATGGTCATGTTGTGCTTCTTTGAAACATCTTCAATCTTCTCGAGCGCAGTCCAGAAAGAATCACGGAAGTAGCGCTCACGATAACCACTTCCCTGCTTCGTGTCGGAGAAGCGACCCGTAGTAGGAATACCCTTGCTGCGGCTATACTTGCCCGACAGAAGACCACCGGCAATGGGATTATAAGCAACAAAGTTCATACCGTAATGACGGAGAGCAGGAATGAGCTCATCCTCTGCATCGCGGGTCAAGCAGTTGTAACGCACTTGGTAAAGTTTCGGGCGGACAAGGTTGTGGCATTTTGCAAGCGTGACAAACTCTGCGACCTCATACGCGGTAAAGTTGGACAAGGCAAGAATCTTGAACTTGCCCTCCTTGTAAAGCTTATCGAGAGCTTGGAGAGTCTCGAGGAAGGGGACGCTGCGGTCAGCATTGTGCAGGTAGTAGATATCGACGGAGTCGGTCTTAAGCTCGGAGAGCGAAGTAGTAAGATACTTGGGAATCTCACTGGCGGAGTGCATTCCGGGAATGAAAGGAAAGTTCTTGGTTGCGATGCTGAAACCCATCTCCTTATAGCCAGCTTCGGCGGTCCAGGCCTCCTGAAGACCATCGGTGTAGGCACGGGCAGTATCTAGCTCCCGGTAACCACGATCCCAGAAGTACTGATAGATTTTCTTTGTCTCTTCAATAGTAGTAATGCGAGCGGTGTTGGAGCTTGGAGGACCGAAGGTCATGCATCCTAATTGGTATTAGTGTCGAGCTGGCAAGTGTATTCTGATAGAGTACTTGCCCAAGATGATTCGGCGTTCCGCAACCATTGTGATTTATGTTGTCACTGAAAGTAATTGAGCAATTCAGAAATCCTGCAATCTCTCAAATAAGGATTACAGGGCTCAGTATCTCGAACAGATTACAAGCAGAACAGATTCTGGAGAAGATGAACGAAAAGTTCCAAGAAATTATGATAACGTGCCTTCGGAGGAGTTAAGGACTTAAGGCGCCGCACAGAGGTAAATTCCGTGCTGGTTATCGGAGTTCGTATTTTAACTACTGTAACTACTACTACAAAAGTCCGCGGTTTCAACGATCTCGAACAGTTTATAAGTTAGTTATGACCAAGGTCTGCGGCAAATAAAAGCATCGGGCAAATGACGGCCTGCAACGCAGCTCCCGTGGTTGATCGGCCATGGGATTTTTGCAGTGCGATGCTGCCTGTTCACACGCGTGCATACATATGTAGCTGCTGTCGGTGACAAGTTACACGTGTTTGTCATGGTTAATCATGCTGGACAAATGAGAGTTTAGCAAATACATATTTTCGAATGTAGATGCTGTGTGTGATCCTTCGTACATGTACGGTGAATCACCGCTTCATATGAGTTAAGCGAGAAGACCAGTATAGCGGTGGGGAGTGGCACGGAAAGCCAAGAAACGAAGTGACAACTGACCCTGAATAAACGAGTCAATCTTGCCAACCATAATTTACTTTCTGAATCTGTACAGAACATTGTATTTCTTTCATTCTTGAATAAGTATACTCACGCAGATTCAATTGCTTGATCTGGCTGGCAACTGCAGCGATAAGCGTACGTACAATTGTGGACCCGGCACAAGCATGGTGGCCCGCGCAATAGGGTTTATTTTAATCCCCGCAGTCTCGATTGTGCTTATCCCACGTGTTTGTGCGTGGTTACAAACAAGAGGCCCCGTTTCATAATTTTGTGCACAACGAACGCGCTTGATATCAATGCAAGGTATGCATAGAAGTACGCGAGTAAGGTCGTATAGTACGTTTGAAGAGGACTTCTCGGTAACGTCGATGTCTGAATCAGTTATCGCTGGCGATATCGGCGAGGAAGAAAAGATACATGGACAGATATCAAAGGAGGTTAATGCCGATGATTTCGTCGCGCCTGAGAGGACGGAGGAGGGAAAGGAACTTAAAGCACCAGCGGTGGTGTTTCCCGAAGGTGGTCGTGCTGCATGGCTATGTGTTCTTGGCGCGTTCTGCGTGCAGTTCTGCTCGTTTGGATGGATCAACACGTTCGGCATCTTTCAAGAGTATTATCTACAGAATCAGCTGAGAGATTATTCCCCCACAGCGGTATCTTGGATCTCGTCACTACAGTCTTCTATTATGTTTGCTGGATGCTTGGTATGTGTGCTGGTGAATTTGACGCAGCTGATGGCTAATGGTGTTAGATCGTTGGTAGGTTGTTTGACTCTTTCGGACCTCGATATCTGTTACTTGTTGGAACCATCATTGAGGTCGCCGGAATTATGATAACTTCTGCATGTAAAAGCTACGCTACGATTCTTGTGTATGTGAACATGGCGAGCTCAATTTTCTTTGATACTAACGGTGTTAGATTCCAAGGCGTGATCGCTCCCATTGGCGCGGCATGCGTTTTCAACACCGCGGTCGGCTGCACATCGTCGTGGTTCAAAAAGCACAGAGCACGCGCGCTTGGTATAATGTCAAGCGGATCCAGCGTTGGTGGGATTATTTATCCCTTTCTTATCCGCAAACTCTCAGTCGAAACCTCGTTTGGATGGTTGATGCGATCATGCGGCTTCCTCATTCTTGCACTGCTGATCGTTGCAAACTTGACTATTACTTCCAATGTCACGCCCCGTGGAAAATGGATTCCGCTGTACCCCAAGCATTTATGGTTTCAGTTCAGAGATATACATTTTACGCTCATCGCAATTGCGTTTTCGCTTGGCTTTGTCGGGTTTACTCTCCCGTTCACATACATTGTTTCAAACGCCAGATACCATAATATTGATGTTGGTCTCGCGAGTTATCTTGTTTCAATTCTCAACGCGTCCAGTATTTTTGGTCGTATAGTTCCAGCCATTCTGGCAGACAAGATCGGACAATACAATATGAACTCGTTTGCAATCCTTTTCTCTGGAATCGTTACTCTTGCGGTCTGGATTCCTGCAAGCAACGTTGGTCTCAACGTCGCTTATTCAATTCTATACGGATTCTTTTCCGGAACATTTGTCGCTTTGATTCCTGCATGCACTGCCAAGATCTCACGTATTGAGGACATTGGCACGCGTGTTGGACTAGTCTTTGCGTGCTTGAGTCTTGCCAATCTGGCTGGAGTACCCATTGGTGGCGCAATTCTTGGACCCGCTACTGAGGTGTCAAGATGGCAGGGAATGATGGCATTTGCGGGCGCATTTCTCGTTCTCGGTGGTATAGTGCACTGGATTGCGAGAGTTCATCTTGTGGGATTTAGCCTGAGAATCGCGTGCTAGATGATCGATTATTAAAAACAAACTTGAATGATATCTTAGAGGGAAAACACTGGTATTAGAGTGTGGGTTATATATGGGCGCAATTGGACATGAAAAATTATTATACATACATATAAATTAGACGCTAAACTAATTTTTGACTTCTACATCACTTTTTGTTCTCCTCATACATCCCATAAAAAATCACATCTATGCGTCAGTCTTCTTAAGCGCGGGTAGCAGAGACCTGCTCGAGTTTCGCGCATTTTGAATAAGAACCATATCCATCAGCACAAGTGCGGCCATTGCCTCAACGATAGGCACGGCACGCGGAACGACATTAGGATCATGACGGCCCTTAGCGGCAAGAACGCCATCGACACCATCGTACGTCGCGGTCTCCTGCTGCTGCGAAATAGTGGCCGGAGGCTTGAATGCAACACTGAAGTAGACGTTCTCGCCGTTGGTGATGCCACCCTGGATACCGCCAGAGTTGTTGGTCTTGGTGCGGAGTTTGCCGGTAGCTTCGTCGCGGTAAAACGGGTCGTTGTGCTTGGATCCAGGGATCTTGGTGCCAGCAAAGCCCGAGCCGATCTCGAAGCCCTTAGTCGCGGGAATGGAAAGCATGGCGTGTGCAAGCTCGGCCTCGAACTTGTCGAAAACAGGCTCGCCCAGACCGATGGGAACGTTGCGGATCACGCAGGTAACAACACCACCGATGGAGTCCTGAGCGGCCTTGTACTTCTCAACAAGCTTCACCATGTTGTCGCAAACGTCGGAAACAGGGCATCGGATAGGAACTGCTTCGTCCACCTGCTCGCGGGTGACAGTGTCGAGAAGAGAGAGAAACTTCGGGTTCGTGGGGTCGCGGTCGATGGAAACATCGCCAACAGCTGAAACAAAAGCGACAATCTCAACACCGTAGGCTTGTGACAAGTACTTCTCCGCAACAGCACCGCCAGCAACACGACCTATGAAATTTCGAGTTAATGTACTGCTTTGCCATCAAACAGATTTCATCACATACCGATAGTCTCACGAGCACTGCTGCGACCGCCGCCACTCGAAGCCTTGACGCCGTACTTCTCTAGGTAAGTAAAGTCGGCATGAGACGGTCTGGGGTAAAGATCCATCTCGGAGTAGTCGTGAGGTCGCTGGTCCTCGTTGAGAACGAGCATGCCGATGGGGGTGCCGAGGGTGACGCCAAACTCAGTACCGGACTGGATCTTGACGAGATCTTTCTCGTTTCGTGGAGTAGTAAGCTTGCTTTGGCCGGGACGACGACGGCTCAGCTGGGTCTGCACATCAGACTCAACAAGAGCCATGCCGGGCGGGCAGCCGTCGACGATGCAGCCGACGGACTTGCAGTGCGACTCGCCGTAGGTGGTGACGCCTGGGTGCGGAGTCAGTCACGTCTGACGCGGACAAAAGAAGGAAAAAAATACGCACGGAAAAGCTTTCCAAAGGTAGACATTTTAATGATGTAGATTTGAGATGTATATCAGAGCGAAAAGAAAGTAGAAAGCTACGAAAGCGAGTCGAAGCAATCTTTAAAGTCGTCGTGGAGTTGGAAGACTAATCATACGTAAAGTTTGTGAATTCTTTTTTTCCCGCGCGATGAAATATATGGCGTGAGGCTCACGTTGTTTTAATGTGCGGATGCACTGACGCGAGTCACAAGCAGCAGCAATTAGACTGCAAATCACAAACGCTAATTGTGCGCTTTCGTCCCCTGATTCACAACGCTATACACGCGGGACTAGCTATCATCGCGGCACAGTTCCGGCGTATAAACAGGCTTGATATTCGCGAACAACCGGACTGATACATTGCACCTTGTGAAGTAATAAAGAAGCTGCAATGGCGTCTTTAACAGGCGGCACGCCGTTTAAAAATATGTACCATCTCCGGCGGGTGGCCGAGACCAGCCAGCGACCGTGTACGATATGTTATCGACCGACCGCAGTTGTACTGGTTTCTGAAGATGGCAAGGTATGTAAAGATTCATGCATTGAAAGTCTCCATGTTTTGAGAAGTTCTGACGTATTGCCAGAATGATTATTTTTATGTATGCCAAGCACATCTGTCTGACCGTGGATTTGCCTCGCCCGTCGCGAATGCGGCCGCCGAAGCCGCGAAGGCGCGGAAGTTGGAACTGGAGAAGGAGATTGAGAAGGTGAAGAAGGAATGGGAGAAAAAAACAAAGACCAAGAAGCAAGAGCGAGAAGCTAAGTTACGCGACATTGAGAAGGATTCGAAAGACGACAAGAGTTTAAAGAAGAAACGAGAAGAAGAGGAGGCGGAGAGTAATAAGAAGGAAGATAAGCGTGATAAATTTGAGATGACTGAACAGATGGAGAAGCTTGAAAAGCAGAAAAGCGAAGCACAAGAGAAAGCAGAGGCGGAACAGCGAGTGTTTGTGCTGAACAAAGATATATACATGATGCGCGTCAATCACTGGAGGAACATACAACGCTCAAAACGAACAGCTGAGCTTCTCAAAAAACCTGGCGCGTTCCCGTCTGTACCGACAACGGATCCATCCAAGGTCGGAAGTGCGAAGAAAGGCGAAGATGACTAGAAACTTGTTTTGCTTGCTTTTTATTTTTTTCATTTTGGTGTAATATCGGTGTTTCTTATATATGTCTATGTACATGCTTCATTACGAGCATTTCTAAGCTCTAGGTGTGAACGGCCTGACCTCGTCGACTCTGCCTCTCTGCAACGATACTGCGGGTGTGATCCACGCATTACACGTGCATTTCATTCCCTGCCACCGATAACTGCCAACCTTTGTTTTACACTTTGGACAATCCAACTTTCCTTCCAGCTCTCCCTTTTCAAGTTCCGGTTGCATCCAACGCACCGGATCGACAAAGTAATGCATGCAGTTCTGACCTAGAATCGAAACCATACCAGGTCCGATTTTGGTCTTGTATATAATCTCTTGTTTGCCGCGCGAATTAAAGTGTGTCGCCATTGCCTCCACTTTGGCGGGTGTGTGTGGTATTATCGCACTAACAGAAGCAAGAGGGCATCTAGTAACATATCAGTATCTTCTTGACACAAACTTTCTAGCGACAACATGCTGTCTCACCTGCACTTTTTGCACCGCAATTCAACAGACGGCGTCTTCTTCTCGCCTTCCGCTGCCGAATACGCAGCCAACTCCGGCGCCATACCGGCAGCTAGAGAACGTTAGTCCTCCGCTTCCACACGAAGCCGTTCCCAACCACACCTGTAGCTATTTGTGCCGCGGTCTTGAGTTTCCACCTCCGATACCCCGGTTTCTCCGGGTCCACCACGAATCCATCCTGTTCAAACGCAGCCAGCTGCTCCATGAACGACGGATTTGGGTTCGCTATCGTCCGTCCTTTCCGCACAATCTCAAGCGCTTCATCTCGTGAGATTTTTTTACTCCGCATCACATATGCAGTGACCACTGTTGCGCTGCGTGATATACCCGCGATACTAATAACTGTCAGTATCTCTATGTTGACGAAATGTCGCTAACTTACCAATGAACTAGCACTTCACCGCCACTATCGACTCCTGAATCAATAAACGCAAACGCCTCATCAAAATACTGCATGATATCCTGCTCATCATCATCGTCGATTTCGATTTGCTTGTGCGTAAACCCTTCCAGAGATGAATTCAATGGTCCTCGCAGCAGTGAGAGAATGTGTGTGACGTTGTTTTTGCGAAGAAACTGCTGCCCTTGCAAAGCAAGCATAGATCCAATATACACCGGAAAGTCCGGAATCTTGTTCATCGCCATCGTTGGCGTTCTATATGTGCGGATTGTGTGTAGTGAAAAAGACGATGCGGAAATGGTGATGGTGTGGGAGGATTTTTGGGCAGTGAACCGAGGTTTGCCGAGGAGCCGCACTGTGTTGGGAGTTACGTCGGAGTTTTTTGTCATTTGTGCAAAAGTGTAAGGCGGAGAGAAAGCGGCCGGATATCGCTTGCTCAGCTCCAGTAGTTATCATGATGAGTTACGATACTGTCGAAGAACCAACTGTCATCTTCTCATTATTATAAAACAAAAGAATGAATGCTCCATATACATACACCAAAATCATTTATACAAAAAAGAATGACTCTAAAATCAACATAACCAAAAGAATGTCTTGATCACTTGTCCGAAAAGATCGAACTCGCGCTCTTGCGAAGCTTCTTGCCTCGACTTATCCGCCTGTTATTCGCCGTCGTCACACTCCCTCCATCACTTTCACTTGTACTACTTCCTCCACTCACGTTTCGCCACGACGCAGATGTGCTCGAGCGCTTGTTTGATGGTGTAGTACCGACAAGCCAGCGCGTGCGCGATGATGATGAGATCACAGAGCTGGAATTTAATGGCGCGGTTGCTGGCTGTTGTTTAGCAACTTCGCTCTTGTCGGTGGCTGCTGCCGCCACGTCATGTGAGTCTGATGAGTCCACAGGTGCAGGAACAGTCATCGTTGGCTCATCTGTTTCAGGTCCCTCGAATGTCATCTCGACATCTGGATTGATGACGCGCAACTTGCCCTTCCTTCGCGTGCTCACAAGTACCTGCACCTCCCTGTCTCTAAACAGATTGTACAAATCCGCATCATCGAGATCACTGTTACCCTCTGTGCCTGCTCCTGCTGTGCCGTACCTATTCTCGTACGTGCCAAGTCCTGTACCGACCGGAACATACTGGCCTTGCGTATTTCCGCGGAGAGTTCCAAAACTGCGGCGTCGAAACCCAAGAATTGAATTGCCACCGGTCAGTCCTGCTGTTGTGTGAGTTGTTGACGAAGTCGACCGTGTGTTGGATCGCGAGATGGTGGATCTCAAGCTCCGCAAACTTCGTCTGCCAAATCCGAGAATTGCTTGTGACGCTGACGAAGCTGTATTTGGTGGCGCCGTGGCAGATTTCCGTATTACTGCGTTTTCTGGTTGAACATATGGAGAAATTTCAGAGTAACGCTTGCTGAGGTGCAACTCATTGCGGCTGTTGTCTTCGGCTAAAGTGCGACCACTAAGCGCGCTGATTCTATTCGCAGCGGCGTTTGCAGCAGCATATCCACCAACTGTTTCTTCGCCAATGGCCGAAAGCCTGCGTATACTTTCTCGATCTAGGTTGTGGATTGAATACGCAAGGGAATCGACGCCATCGATAATTGGATCCTGCGAGTCTGTGCTGGCTGTTCCATTGGATCGTAGCGAGGATTGCTGATGAAGTGTTGCAGTTGTCGCGGTGGTGATAATGGGCGCTGGTAGTGCTGGAGGCGCAAATATGTTTGGCCCAGCGCGGGTGAGCGAGTTCGTGTATGTGTTCAGCCATGTTCGACGCTTCTCCTCCCATGAGGATATACTGTTTGCACCGTCCATGTCGCCATTGTCATCAAACATAAACGACTTGTTCTCAAAAGTTGGAGGCAAGAATACGCCATGGTCAGATTCAGGACTTAGTGGGCCAAGAGGTCGTCGCATACGCCGCCGACGACGAATGTAGGACAACACAGCAGCAAGGACAAGGATTCCGGCGATTGTGGACGTGACGGTAATTGCGGCTATTGAGCCGCGTGATAATGAAGCTGACGATGTCTGAGAGCCATGCGCTGGAGATGCAGTCGCCGAGGCAGCAGCAGCGGCAGCAGCACTTTCAATAGCAGCTTCTGTTTTTAAAGTCGAGAACGAATAAGACGGCAAGTAGGACCAGGAAGTGGTGTTGAGAAGAGTAACATGTGGCTGAGATGTGTTTGTGATTCCAAGAAGAACATCGCCAGGAAGCATTACTGCGCCGAGTAAGTCGGGTGTTCCTTCGTTGGTGGACAGGGAGGGTACAGTGAAGTACCACTCTGAACTGTCTTCATCCGTGCCAAGGTTAAGGACGAACAAGCCCGGATTGGCGGCACGGCCATCGACCATACCACCACTAACGATGACCTTTGTGCCCTCATTGTTGAGAACGGCGACGGGACCAGTTCTACTGTCGATAGAAGACGAGCCGCGGACCGAGCGATACGACCAGGAAGAGGACTCCCACACGGCAAGTTGGCTCATGGAAACCCAACCACCAGATGCCAGTCCACCAAACAGAATTGCGTCGTTGCCGGCCATGACTGCCGCGGCACTGGAAAGCGCGACTGGCGGGTTCGAGTTCTCAGCATCGACAAACTGGCTTGCTGTGGTGTTGAACGCGGCGAGTGCGTTAGAAAAGACGGTGACTTTGGCGGAAGCGCACGTGCCGCCAAATATGTAGATCAGGTCCTCGTCGCGGAAGAAGGAAGCGTCGGCTTGATAAGTTGCGTTGCCGGTTCCATCAGTGAGGGTGACGGTCGACCAAGAGTTGTGGTCGATGTCGTAGGAGGAAACGGTGAAGTTTGATCCGCAGGAGCCGCTGAAAGCGTAGATTGAGTTGTTTGAGCCGAGGACAAGAGAGGATCTGGACGGCGGAGTTGCAAGCCATTTGATAGCCCCGGACTTGATATTTGCTGAGAGGGTGTTGTTTGAGAAGGAGTTGCTGGACGTAGAAGACAGCTCTGCGCGGTAGAAGTGATTTGACGATGTTTGAATGTAGTAGACATTGCCGATAGCGAAAGAGCTTGACCAGGCAGCGGCGGCGGGAGTGCCGAGGGCAAGAAGAGCGGCAAGTGCCGCGAACAGATTCAGAGAGAGCATGTAAGGTTGGAAAGGTGGGGAGCGACTGAGCGCGCGTGGCGCGGGGGGGTCAAACGAGCATGCCCAGGGGCAGCAGGACACGGGAAGTGGAGAGAAATGGGGCAGTTCTCAAAACGAGTGGGTGTTCTCAAATTTGATTAATTAACTGAATCTGTGTGCCGCCATTTACCGCATAAGCGAGGCGCGAGGCGGGATGTTTACATGTGCGTGCGGCGCAGACATCGCGCGTTGGCAGGGCAACGAGGAGCTAGTTGATAGGGCTTTGATAGGGCGGACACTCTGAAACTGGAGTGCCTGAAACGGCAAGCCGGCCGAGAACAATTTCTCGATCGCGCGCCAGAACGCGCCAGAGATCCGCGCTGGCCGCGCCGCACTCTTGCGGTGTCGCGCGCTCTCGTGGCCTGCTCATGCCGGTCCGCGCGTGCCCTGTGCGACCTCGCCCAGGTCTCGCTGCCCTCGTCCATCGCCGCCGCTCAATCGCGCCTCCGTTCCCACCACCAGCCCCATCTTCTAGAAGCTCTGTCTCTCCGTTCCCCTCTCCGTTCCCCTCTCCTCTCTCCTCTCTGCTCTTCCCATCTCCACCGGCACCGGCCTGCTCCTCCTCTCTCCCCGCCGTCTCCACCATCGTCACATCCACCACCTCTTCCGCCTTCCCCGCTCGCTCGCCTGCGTCTTCTCCCACACACACACACACCCCTTCTCTCGCGCGCTGTCTCCGGCGCCGCCGCCGCCGCCGCCGCCGCCGCCGCCGACGAAGACTCTGCGCCGACGGGCCCGCCATCTCCGCCATGCCCATGCACTTCCTGCCCCTGCTTCCCGTTCTGCGCTCCTTTCGCAGCCGCTCAAACTCCGCCGCCTCCTCCTCATCGCCCCTCTCCCCCTCCCCATCGGACCCCGTCTCTCCCACTACTCCGACCGCACCAGCCGCCCCCCAGAGCACCGCCTCGTCATCAGCTGCCGCCATTGCCTCCTCCCGCAGCCCATCCTGCGTGCCTCGCATCCTTCCCGTCGTCGCCTCGTCCTCACCGCCCTCGTCTTCCTCGTCCTCCTCACTCTCCCCGGTGCTCTCCTCCGTTTCCATCTCCTCTGATCCCTCTACTGCCCCGTCCCCGGCAACTCTCTCCATCAGGAATGTACTGTCGTCTGCTACCGCTGCTGTCAGTGCTGGCACCTCCCGCTCCTCCCCTGACGCAACCCCGGTCGCCTCCACCTCTGCGCCGGCCAGACACATTCTAACCAGTCCCTTCCACACCATCGATTCAGAGCCGATCACCCGTCCCGTCTTCTACTACTCTACCTCCTCTTGCTCCGTCATGTCCTGCAACTCCTCTTCTTCCTCCCTCGATCTCGACCATGAAAACGACGGACTGACAATCAACTCGCGCTCTTCCATCCGCAGATCGCCGTCCTCTACTGGCCTTTCCACGTCGGTCGTGTCCACCACATCAATCAGCAGTACTCCTGCTGCCGTCGCTGCCGCGGTAAAAGAGACCCACTACATCAGTATGGAGTACAATCCTGAGAGCGGTCGCAAAATGCTCAATCATTACGAAATTATCAACGAGCTCGGTCGCGGACAGCATGGAAAAGTCAAACTGGGACGTGATATCATCTCTGGCGAATACGTTGTACGTATCTTCCTTTATCTGTACATCTCTATCTTTTGACATTTGCTGACATTACGAAAGGCCATCAAAATTATGAATCGGCAAGGTCGGCCTCGCCTTGGCCGTCTTACCCAAGGATCGACGCAGGAAGAGAAAATTCGGCGCGAGATCTCAATTCTGAAAAAGTGCAACCATCCCCATATCGTACGGTTGCGGGAAGTTCTTGACGACGCCTCAAACAAAAAGATCTTCCTCGTTCTCGAGTACGTTGAGCTAGGCGAGATAAAATGGCAAAACGATGATGGCACTCCGGCTCTCGACGAAGAAAGCGCTCGCCGTGTCATACGCGACGTTGTTCTCGGTCTAGAGTACTTACACAACAAGAACATTGTTCACCGCGATATCAAACCCGCCAATCTGTTGATGACGAAAGAAGGCTCTGTCAAAATTTCAGATTTCGGCGTTAGCTACATCTCAGGGCTGAGCGGTGAAGACGACGAACTAGAGCTTGCCAAGACGGCAGGAACACCTGCATTTTTTGCTCCTGAGCTCTGCTTTGGTGAGCCCACAGAGCCTCGTACTCCGGTAACCAGCAAAATCGATATTTGGGCGCTTGGTGTGACGCTGTTCTGCTTGATTTACGGTCAGTGCCCATTTACGGCAGACAATGAGTTTGAGCTGTTTAAGGTTATTGCGACACAACAGCTTGAGTTCCCGGAGTCTCCTGCTGTCAGCGACGCTGCCAAGGCACTGATCACCAATCTTCTACAAAAGTCGCCAGACAAACGAATGACGATCAGCGAAGTCAAGCAAGATCCGTGGATAGTCGCAAACCTTTCTCCGGGTGATAAGGAGACTTATATTAATGCAAACAAACAGTTTGCTTGATTGGTCTGGAATTACTGACCGTGTATATAAGAGACAGGACAGGGCTTAGCTAAAGGTGGTACGGTGCGCTATTTCAGGTTTGACTCCGGAGTTCAGGGTTCCATTGTTGGATACATACTTTCTTTTTGATGTTTTACATTTCAATTTGCATGCCTTTGCTCAGCTGGTCAAATTTGCTGCTTTTATATATATATATTTTTTGGGCATATTCCTTCGTTTTTGCTACTAGATGGGTCTTCGGCATGTTTTCATTCGCTAGGCATTTTCATGGTTTTGCAGTTTTTTGTTTTTTTGTAATCTTTTCGGTCCAAAGCAATGTTCTGTGGTATGACTATATAGCACTTTCTCCCCTGTGGCTTGTCTTATTTTTTGTTTTGATTCTTGACTGTACAGCTGCTTTTGAGAAGTGACTCTATAAGCCAAACACTTTCGGTATTATGTGTTTAGACGTTACTAAGACTTTTCTTGGGGCAGGTAATGATATTTTGATTTTTGTTTTTGCTTTCGGAATATAATAAAGATCACAGTGCTTTACATGGTATGTATTATTCTGACGAGCGTACAGTATGAACTGCAGACTGCAAGAGACTCGTGTTTATGAAATGCCATTCTGAGACATAAGGGTTAGGTAAGTTATGTGCGGCGCTATGTTAGGGAGCAATTTTTTCCGCGCAGCTGTACGGTATAAAATTGTGACGGCGAGCGTGATACATTTCCTCCTCCCTTTCTTTTTCTTAAGGCCTTCTCGCTCAAAAAATTGCATTCGAAGCCTGCAAACGGCATGTTGTTGTTTACAATTAGCATGCCAGTGAAAATATGCTTTGGGGAAAGGTATGTTTCTTGGATTTAATTTTACGCATAATAGATCGTGCTAACAGGCTCATAGTCTCCGGTCGAATGTTGGGCGGGAGAATGATTTGCTACGCAAGCCGTTCTCTCAAGCGCTGAAAGGCACCGAACTAAACCTTCGAGGTCGTAATTCGAGTCTATCATCTTTTGGCCGTTAGGTCGATTTGGCTGTATTGTACGCGAAGTCTGCGAGTGGCGTTACTATTTACTCTTCTTGGAGGACGAACATTAGTGTGAACCTTGCAAGCTGCAATCGTATCGATGTGGGAGAACATACAGGCATTAGCGCTCTTGATTCTTTGAATCTTGAATAGTTTGTGTGTTTGCTCATGTCGTGGTTGTGGATGGCTTTGCTCGCATCTTTTGTTTTACAAGCTTAGACGTATCAAGTTCCGCTGCTCAATGATGTGCAGTATAAGTCATTTAGGCTGGTCACTAAGTTCGTTAATAGCGTACGGATGACGGGATTTGTTGCGCCCAACTGATCTGGGCATCGGCTCGCCGGTGTCCTGTTCGACGTCACTATACACTCTATTCCACGGGGCATTCGATCTACGGGTTCTCTTTTGTGCTTGGAGATCTTGTCACGCGTTATAGTTATGCAATTCTGGCAGATGTGGTCGCTTCGGTGGCTTTGCTTGAACTCAATGGAGCTTATTCTTGTGGCGACGAAGGCCTTCACTTTTTTTTGGGATCCGCAGGAATGTTTCATACATTGCCTGTTCAGTATAGTCAAATATACCGGAACCTGTTTGAAGCTAACATACAGTTCATCAGTTCATCACTTTTGATACCTCTTGTCGTTCAAATGTTTTTTTATTATTACACTATCTTTCGTCACATGTTTTTCAAAACACGGTGTGTGTTTGAAGCATGCTATGGCGTGACAAAATGATGAGATACTAAAGCAAACATAGAGTCAAGCTCAGAGGGATCCCCACAAAGGACTCCTGAAGACGAGAGTTGCATATTTTACTCTGATTTGTCACGCTCACCGGAAGATTAACAAGACATCTATACAGAAATATAGTGGGAGTTTATAATATTATCTAATTTGAATGACATGTACGCATTGTAAATGCTTGAAACTGAGAAACCTCACGTAAACTGGTAAAACAAACATGCCCATATTTTGATTCGGACTTCACGAATCTTGAGCTGCAGAATCGTTAAGCTCTGTATAACTCGAGTGGCTGTGCGGCGCGGCGGTGCATTGCGGCTGGAGCTTCGACTTGAAGGAAGCCTTTGGGCGTTTCGTGACTCTGTACAGTATCGTTCAGTAGAGATTCCCTACCTTCAGCAAATTATCACGATTGCTTGCTAGATCCATCAATTTCAACTGATACATATCGGATCACGCAGTTTACTCTGATAAATTTGGTTATTTACGAAGGATTCATTGTATTCCAAAATCACGGCTCATAAGTCAAGCAAGCGCAGTACAACACAATGAGTGGATACGACAGAGCACTCTCAGTTTTCAGGTATGTGATCCCTTGACTATGATGATGCCCTGCTTTATATGCGGCTACGTTTTTGCAGAAGCTAACATGATCCTTTTGTGTAGTCCTGATGGACATGTGTTCCGTAAGTTTTTCTTTACCTTGGATGGCCGATTCAGAAGACGCGGCTCCTGTGACTGTCATCCTACTCATCTACAGCATTACTAACATTTTCCAGAGGTCGAATATGCACTGGAAGCAGTCAAGCGCGGTACCTGTGCCGTTGGTGTGAAGGGATCATCGATAGTTGTTCTTGGATGCGAGAAGCGCACTGCCATGAAGCTGCAGGACACGCGCATCACCCCTTCTAAGATCGCCATGATTGATCACCACGTGTGCCTTGCTTTTGCCGGTCTGAATGCTGACGCCAGAATTCTTGTTGATCGTGCTCGCGTCGAGGCCCAGTCCCACAAGCTTAGCGTTGAAGATCCCGTTACGGTCGAGTACCTCACAAAGTACATTGCCGGTGTACAGCAGCGGTATACGCAGAGTGGTGGTGTTCGACCATTCGGTATCTCAACTTTGGTGATTGGATTTGATCCATCAGACTCGACCCCTCGGTTGTACCAGACAGAACCGTCGGGTATCTACTCGGCGTGGAAAGCGAACGCGATTGGAAGATCGAGCAAAACTGTGAGAGAGTTCTTGGAGCGGAACTACGAGGAGGATATGGACCGTGAAGCTACTATTAGACTTGCTATCAAGAGTTTGCTTGAGGTCGTTCAAACTGGCGCCAAGAACATTGAAATTGCCATCATGGCGCCAGGAGCTAAGATGGAGGTATGGTACTTGAATTTTTTATTAATCCCAGAGGCTAATGGATATCACAGATGCTTGATAGTGCTAGTATCGAACAGTATGTTAAGGATATTGAAGCCGAGAAGGAGGCAGAGGCTGCTAAGAAGAAGCCGCGTGGCCAGCAGAGCTCGAACGCATAGGCGTCAAACACGGGGCGTGTTGATTCGAAGAGACGAGTTTTGTTGCCATCACATTATTAATGTATCATACGGATCGTACTTAAACATATATGCACACTTTGTTCAGGTGCATAACTATATCAAGGAGGCCTCAGTGACATGTGTAGTCGGTCTCAATCACCGCGGCCATGTTTTTCTGATGACCATTGTAAGTCTAGCGGTAAACATGTAGTAAAACATCAAGAAACCGGTATAGAAAAAAAAAGCTTTGCGATCTTTTCAACTACTGGTTCTTTGAAATAAAACATCTCTGAACTTTGCTCCACTTGATTGATGTTCAAGAGACGCCGTGCTCTCACCAAATTTAAGGTTCTCGGTTGGGCCAATTTAATAGGCATGACAGATGCTACACAATTCTCCGCGCAAGTGATTGATAACGAGACGTCTCCGCAACAGCACAAGTACGACCACAATGAGTACGACGGCCACTTTGCAGGTCGCTGGGACCGACGACTCGGATGACGAGAATCCACTACACTCGCTCTTCGTATCAACGGATCTTATTCCGCCGTCGAACTACGAGACCAAGTTTGCCGGACAAGACTACGTAACATCCTCTGCTGGTGTGCTGGAAATTGAATTGAATGGCACTATTGTAAAGATAAAGCATGATGGTGGTGCGACAGGTTGCGGCGGTAGAGTATGGCCTGCGGGTGAGCTGCTGTCGAGATATCTGATCTCGGCCAAAGATGATCCTGAGTATCTTGCCCACGAGTTGCTGTGGAACCGACATGTTGGGGATCGCGTGCCTAGAATCATCGAGCTGGGTTCCGGAACAGGACTTGCTGGGTATGCATTGCAATGCTCTGAGAGTATTTATTCTGATTCTTGGTAGCCTTGCGCTTGGAAAAAAGGCCGTTGCAAGCGGTGTGAAGATGAGCATCATTGTCACAGACCAAATGTATGTTGATACTAAGCAACTACACGTCACAACGCTGACATGAAGCAGAAACATGATAGAGCTCATGAGGAACAACATCCAACTGAACGATTTGCAGGACACAGTATCTGCAGACGAACTTGACTGGGGTACTGAACTTGGAAGCAAGTACACCGAGGAGCCAGTTGATATTGTTTTGGCGGCAGATTGCGTGTACTTTGAGCCCGCATTCCCACTTTTGGAAAAAACATTACTAGATTTAGCGTCTCGACCAGAGACTCTAGTCTTGATGAGCTACAAGAAGAGAAGAAAAGTATGTTGTGTCAATTCTGTGATAAGTGCACCAGCTAACTTCAGTAGGCCGACAATAGATTTTTCCAGGTAATTGCAACACGCTGTTTTTGCTTGAACTCAAGTGAATGTGCTCTAACTTGAATTTAGTCAATTCGAAAAAGTTTTATAATAGAAGAGGTATGAGCTCCTTATCATGCTAAGAAGAATTCATTCTGACCAGTTAGATCAAAAACTACAAGGAGTATCCCGAATTCTCTCGCGACACGGTCTTTTTGTACCGCCTCATCCGCAAGCAGCCCCGACGTTGATTAATGACACACTAATGACGATCCTATATTATAATATAATCATTGATACATATGTACAGCAAACCCAAGAACTATCCAAACCCCACCTATATTTACTGGAAAGAACTAATCATGCGTTCGTTCATGGCCCGGATAGCCTTTGCTTCATGCGACAGACCACGAGCAATCTCGCTTGGGTAGAATACCGAGCCAAACATGCGAGCTTCTTCCTCTGCTGTTTGAATTTCAACTTCCTCCTTCGCTCGGAGAATGTAAAACTCCTTCCGTGCCTTCACATACGCATCCTCTTTTGACAGTTTCTCATTCTCAATCAACCATATTGTCCGCCGCACAACACTTCATAGGTTAGCATGCAAGCTTCTCGCGCAAAACTCACGATATAAACACTTACCTTTCTGCATCAAGCTGTTTGTTATCCTGAGCCATTTTGCTCCAGTCCTGGCGTGTGAAATCCTCCGCATCCTCCTCAACAAGAATCTTTGGCCGAGCAAGCTCCCATGGATGTTGAGTGAAAAAGACGTTCCGGATCTCGTCCTCAGGGTACACAATTTTTCTCGGTCGAATCAACTCGCTTCCTTTTAGCGCTTTTTTCGCTTTCCTTCCTCTTGCCATCGACTCTGCCCGAACCTGGCGCAGCTGCTCGGCATTCACACGCGGCAGTAAATCCATTGTCGGAGGTGTCTCGAGAATAGGCTTCAGCCACGCCGGCTCACCGCGTACCTTTCCCGACGCAAGAAGCTGCGACGTACGCTTCGCCAGCTCCAATACCTTGTACTGTGTTTTCATTGTGTAGCTGTATAAACCACCACCGCTATCGTGATTATGTGCAGGTGTGTAGCCCGAATTCGCGGATATCAGGAAAAAATGTCAACGCTTTGAGAGCGCGTCGGGATTGCGGGATTGAAATTTCAGCCCCTCGTATTTACGCAAATGTCTCACGTACCGTATCCAAAAAACTTGCTGAACCGGGCAAATCAGAGACCGTCTGAACCGATCATTCACGAAGAAAGAATTTATTTCTTTAAAGCGCTATTGCTTGATCTTGGTATCACTGGATACTATCCTCACTTCATTGTGTTTTGTGTATGCGTTAGGAGGCGGTGGCGGTGCTGAAGTCGACAAATTTGCGCGTTCTAACAGCAGCTGCGATATCACGCACGCGAGCCGGACAGGAACGTCGTCTTTGGACACCCGGCACCACCTTAGCGTGGGCCGTACAGGGATGTCATGACGTCTCGGAGTCTGGCGAGGATTGTGTGTCGAATTGTTCGGCTGGAGGTGCAACTCAAGTCTGTCTCCAGCACTTGTCAAAATCGGCACTATCACTCGGCGAAACGGCGACCCGGTGTACCGATATTGAACGTGCCACAAGTGCAGTGGTTCAGTACTACACGACACGAGCGGCACACTGGCAGAGCGATGCGGAAAGGAAATGAGGAGGAATCTTTGGTTCCAGACGGTCCCGCGACACCTCATGACCTTCATTTATATTACGACAACGAGTTCGATCGGCGACGCGAAAGCTCCGACAGACAGATTGAGTATGATGACACACGGCATGAGTTTCGAGACGATCAAATCGCAGTTGATTTTGGTGACGACGATTTTGAGTATGATGGGCATGGATCACACGATGAGCATGACAGACTTGCAAGCTTGTTGAATGACCCGCACGAGCATCAGTCACGCATGGACTCTGACGGGCCAGACACAGAGCTTGAGCACCAGAGATTATCCACAGACCAAGCTGTTTCAGAAGATTTTTTATCACGCATAATTATCCACGATACGGATTACTTCAGTGATGCCAGCACTCCAACCACTAAGGAACGCGTGCGAGCTATATTTGCCCAACGAGCGTCTATAAAACGAATGCTGTTGCCGGATGGGTCGTACGAGTCGTTCAGGAATGCTTTATCGGAAGTGATTACGAATCCATCATATGAGACTTTTCGTACGCTGCATGAACTGTATTTGGGCCTTCCGGAGCCACGACCGCAGTACATCGCAGTTGCTGATCTCGAGCGATATCTGTCTGTCTTTATGCGTCAGCAGAAAGGCCGAGTAGAACTTGCACAGCAATTTGTCACTCTTTTGGACGATATGCATGCATGTGGAATGCAAATCACGGAGTACGAGGCAAATGCATCTATTGCATATCTTGCATACGGCGGAAGGTTTGTGGTACATGAAGAGTCTCTTGCAGCTGGACTTGATCGGTTTCGTACTTTGGAAGCTATGAACTTGTTGACGGAGAGTGCTACGCCGTTTAATATTCTTATGAGCTCTGCAATAATATGCGGAAATTCTCAGGTGGTTCATCGCATTATTGGCGAGATGCGTGCTCGAGGAATCGCGCCTGATCGATACACATATGTTAACTTGATACACTTCTACGGACGTCGACGGGATAAAAGAACGGTATCGATGATCTACAATCGCTTTGTTCAATCCCAGGAAGTACCAGACAGTCTTGTTTTGTGTAGTATGATCACAGCACTAGCACGATGCGAGGATATAGCGGGCGCACAGAGTCTAATCAAGTTTATTGAAGATAGGGCGATGGAGAAAGGGTGGGTGCGTGAGTCTGGGATGCTGACTGCAAGACAGCAGAAACTGTTGGCGAAAGGTCTTAATGTCCTGGCACGCAACCGACGGAAGTTGAAGTCAAGATCACGGATCATTGATAATCCTACGATACGAGATGATGGGACACAAGATCGGAAGAGTCCAAAGATGAAAGTTTATACGCCGGTTAATCCAGAAGATACACTTAAGATCTGCCCGACGGAGACTGTCTACTCACCATTGCTATCTTATTACGCATCTACGGGTAACTTTCGGATGATGTTTGAGACATATGCTCGCATGATTCAGTTTAACGTGTCGCCGCGACGTGCTTTTCGGTTATTTTTCAAAGGGTTCTACATCTATGGTTCTACCCCCGGATCAGAATGGACGCAAGAAAGATTTGAGCTGATACTTGAAGAACTTCTGACTGCGGAATGCGATACGACTCCGACGCCGTCAAAGTCTTGGACATGGGCTGTGCCGAATCCGGAGCGTAAGACTTATCTTAGCCGGGGTACCGCAATCTGGGTCTTGAGGGCTCATCGGGTGTTGTATGAAGACTGGAATGCATTGCAAGAGGTGCGAGATAGGCTTGTTGAAAAGTTCATGAGGGATACTGGTGCATCAGAGGAGAATGTATCTGGAAAGCTGGAGGAGGTTATGAAGGAGTCGGACGAATACATCAGGAAAGCGACGATGAACAGGAAGTTGGGAAGAGTGACGAGTCGAAGAAGGCCTGTTTTTGTGGTCCAATAGTAGCGTGCATGTACATATACTCATTAATCTCGGTAAATTTGGGCTGCATATACATACTCAATTAAATGTTTGTTTGTACATATTAACAATAACGAACATGAACTTCCCTGTAAGCTCTATGATTAACCATCGCGCAACACCAATACGCCGTAAACTCCAATAAAGTCAAACACAATCACGCGTTCTGTGATTTTCCAAGCGACTTTCCTTCAGAATCATCAAACAGCTTCCGCGCTTTCTGAATCTCTTTATCCAATCGCTGCAGTTCTTCCACACGACCAAGCTTTTTGTAATCTCGACGCAGAGCAAACTTGAAATCATCGACTTTCACTTTATTCCTATTTGTCGTTCGCGCCATTCGCGCGGCTTCATGGCACATATCAACAATATAGTCGGTCAGAATATCTTCCAAAACTGCAACGGCTTCAGAATCGGGATTCTCGACGTCGCCAGAGGCGTACATTAGTGCTCGAACTGGACGCGTGTGTTAGAACATCTTCGGTGGTTCAATGTATGCACGCGGCACAACATATCGTGATACATACCATCGTTGGTGAAAAGATTAGGCCGCTTCCGGCGACGTACAGTCACTGCTGGATCGGTTGACATTGTCGATACAATATGAGTACCTCGTTTTTACTGTACTGTACTGTGCGTTTGAAAACACGTCTTCGTTTGATCACTTCGTGGTCCATGAAGCAAGCGAGGGTACGTTTTTGATATGGTACAAACGCCACTTTTACATCAACCAGGCTGTACGATCTCTGGATATCGAACGCTGCGCGATGAGATCGCGGAGGAGAGTGCGAGTGATGACGTTGCGACCGTGAGCTTTCTAGACAAAAGAGTGACGGTAATTTCGCATTAGGATACAGCACTGAGGAAAGACGCGATACGCGTGAAAAAAAGAGGTTGCCATTTCTGTGAAAGCTGTGCCTCGTGGAGCTTTACCGCGTTCCAGTAACTACATCAACGAATCTTCCCATTTAAGGCAATCTGCAAGTGTCACTACAGTCAGAAAAAAAAAAAAAATCATGGTATGAGAACGACAAAATAATGGTTTACACATTATGTTAATATGAGATATTGCAGTCGGCTCTGTTTAATTTCCAATCACTGCTGCTGGTGTTACTCTTGATCGTGTGCACATCTACGTACGCGCATCAAGTTATTCCTGCTATCATGAACCGGAATCGGAATGGGTGCGTTTTTCTACTGACTCTACTGAATCTTTCGAGACATTGACTGACTGTGATGATATAGTGTTCTCGGCATATTCTGGAAAGCGGCACGGATAGGTGAGCGGTTGAGCCCGTACGTCTCAATTTGCTGTATAATAATGGCGGTAAGTGACTGAATTCTTAATACGTTTGACTACTACTCTAACAGTTATAGTTTTCGCTTCTTACCTAAATTTCATGTTCGGAACATTGGTGTGTATTCTCTCAATAGTACATGTATTATAATACCACAGTATCTTTGAAATATCTACGAAAACTCAAACACCTCACCAGAGCCAGCGCACATCCGCGCGACTTTTGCCGATCCCACGATTCTCTCGAGTTTGAAAGCGTCCCACTTTGAAAACAACGCACGAACAGACACGGTGCTTTTGTCGACTGTTCCATCGCTCACGCTGTGCAACAGCATACGTGCGATTTCAGTATAGAAAGCTGGGTTATCAGGCAAGCCGTACATGAACATGGTCTCGGCGCCTTTAATATCGTATCGTCGGAAATGATGGAGACGTTCAGTGTAAAGCAGCACTTTGTGCTTTCCATCTCGAAACAGCGTGCGCGCTCGAGTAACGTCTGAGATTGACGAGTACTCAGATATCGCGCTGAACTCGAAACTACTGCCTGCCGAAGAGCCAAGACGACGACCGAGCTGTCTTTCTTGTTCAAAGTAGTTGCGAATACGGACGTAGTCCACGTAGGATGGTATGAAAATGACGAGACCACCAGATGCTGCTGAAGCTTGTCGCATGAGCGATGGAAGCGTCTTAGCTGTGAAGTATTTGAATCGCTTGTCGGGATCCTCTTGAGGCGACTCGGAGTAAAAACGAGTGAATGACTATAATGTTAGCTTTCGATATGTGAATTTGCATCATGAGAACCTACATGAAGAATTGAGGCGCCGATATCGGCGAGGACGCCAGGGTACGAAGGGTGAAATTTGACTTTGCCGGCAACATTATTCATGTCGCGTGAGAGCAAAGAGTTCACTTCAGGAGTGATGAACTCGGAAAAAATGAGAGTCTGTCGCAAATACTTTGCTTCACTGTCCAGATACCAATTTCTAATACGACTAAAGTCGCAACCGTGAGAATCTTTTGGGATCAAGTTCATGTGATTGAAGATGTGTAACACATGATCCCAATTCTGCATTGCGATTGCACCGGTCTGATCCAAAACAAACACTTCAATCGAGCTGAGAAAGTCAAAATCTCGCTTTTTATCTGTTTTGTCACCGATAGCAAGACGGAGACCAAGAGGACTAGCAATGATCAAATCTGAAGAGTAGAACTCGGAATAAAGCTTCACTGTTTTGCGGGTGAACTTAATACCGATTCGGAAGTTATCATCGTTGTTCCCGCTAAACAGTTGCTTAAAGTCTTCTGGCTTGGATTTTGATGCCAACGTAGCGGCCGAATGGTACTCGTTTTCGAAGCGTTTCATGTTTTCCGGCTGCGACGGCGCTGAAAGCTTCATGATGGTTTGCACAAGATCGTAACAAGACTCACGAGTAGGAAGAACCACAAGGGCTTTGGGACGCGTGAAGCCTTGATCACGGTATTCGACATCGGCGTTTGTCTCACTCGCTTTCGCTAATCGTGCATTGTTCTTCAAAATGGTGTCGCGAGTTCTTAATGTGTTAAGCATTATTCTTGCGTTGGAGCTTGAAGATACTTACTTGAAAATATGGTTGAGAATATGCAAAGCGTAAACATTCTTCAAAGCCTGTGCGGTACCAATCGTTCTAGGTGCGTAAAGCACGTCTTGGTATGAAAGAATAGGCTGAGCAACCAGTTCTTGCAATGGTGAGAAAACCGACTCATGTTTCCGGTACTTCTTGTTGACTGAATGAAAAGATAACCCCAATCTTGCTTTGATCTAATAGGGTTAAAACAAATACGGAGCTAACAGCAAAAACTGCTGCGTACCTTAAGAGACTCAGTCGACCGTCCTGCAACTTGTATCTCATCATTCAACGCAGTTCCTCCTGGCGTCTGTACGCTTAACGTAACTTTTGCAGGTGCGCCTTCAACTTCGTCTAACTTTCGCTTCTCAACCGACCATTTTTTTTGCTGAGCAAGTTGAATCAGCTTTGCCAGCTTCTCAGAGTCGGGCTCCGCAAAGTGTGTTCGAAATGGATCAGATCCATCCTGATCTGTATCGGAGTCATCCTCTTCGTCGTCATTAGCCAATGCGTTTTGATATTCCTGCTCCTGCTCATTATCTGACTCATCATCTCCGCTTTCCTCGAGCTCAGCATGGTCAGAATCTTCCTCTTCATCCGCACCTCCCTCCTCTTCGCTGTCAACCTCCTCCATCTCATCGTCAGCACTTTCGCTCTCCTCTGGAGACACGGGTCTTGCAGCCTTGCGACTACGGCTCGGCTTTTTAAAGCTTTGTGTATTCGCACTTGGCCTCTTTCGCTTATTAGCAGCCTTCGCGCTCAGTCTCGTCTGGTCTGGCATGATTTCGGCTGGTTGTTGTGTGATGGTGCTCCTACAGCCTCGATGTGTCGAGGTAAAAAAATATTGTACAGTATTGGGACAATTGGCGATGGTGCGGCGTTTGCGGCGGTGCAGCAATGGCGGTGCATTTGACACCGCCACACCAGCGCGCGTGTGGACAAGGGGAAATTTTTTTAGGGCGATATTGAAAACGCGCAGACGATTTGAACACGAGGGCAGACGACGTTGATACGCGACAAAAGCAGCCCATTTTTTGCTCTCTTTTCGTCACCACATACCATTCATAATGACCGGATCGTTTCTTCATCTCAGCAAGCCCGCGAGCATGATCACCGCGGGCTCGGCTGGCGCGACCCCGCTGAACATCGTGGTCCACCCTCAGGTGCGTTTTGGGCGTTCGGGGGAGCCTTTTTGCGACTCCAGACCGAGGAATTCCGGCTGATTACCTGTTTGATAGGCGCTTTTTTCGATTTTGGATCATTCCTTGCGGCGGAATGCGGAGCAGGAGCGGGTGATCGGCACACTCCTCGGCACGAGATCAGAAGATGGAACCGAAATCGAAATCCGAAGCTCGTTTGCCGTTCCACACAGCGAGTCAGATGCGCAGGTGCGTTTTCAGTCTACTTGGGTGAGGAGGTTATGGGGCCAGCAGCTGACAGTGTTGCTAGATCGAAATTGATATGGAATACCACAAGACCATGTACAACCTGCACCACAAGGCGAACCCCAAGGAGATTCTTGTTGGCTGGTAAGTTATACGCGTCATAAGGTACTACGACCCATCTAACGCACCAAAAAGGTATGCGACTTCACTTGAGCTCAACGCTTTCAGTGCACTTGTTCAGAACTTTTACTCGTCTGCGTCAGACGGAACCTACCCATACCCCGCCGTCCATCTGACGATGCAGGCCAACCCTGCCGCTGAGGTGGAGGTTCGGACGTACATTTCCACTGTTGTTGGTGTTTTGCCCAGCAAGATTGCCGACAATTGCCTGTTTGTCCCAGTTCCCCATGAGCTGCGTTACTCAGAGTCTGAGAGAAGTGGAAGTAAGTGTTTTGCCAGCAACTTGGTCGTGTGACAGAGAGTCTAACAACGAGTAGTGGAGCTTATTGCGGGCGCGAAGAACACCGAGAGCCGTGAAGTCAGCATAGTGAACGACATTGGAAACCTTGAAAAGTCGATTGAGCAGGTTTTGGAGATGATTGAGCGGGTGAGCAAATACGTTGCGACGATTGTTGCGAGCGGCAAGCCGGGCAGTGTTGCGATTGGCAAGTTTCTGTACTCCAATCTGACGCTCGCGCCACGGGTCGACCCCGAGGAGCTGGAGAAGCTGTTCAACTCGCATCTGCAGGACGTGCTGTTGGTTATGTACCTAAGCAACACTGTCAAGACACAGATGGAGTTGTTCAACAACTTGAAGCGGTCGGTTGCGGCGTAATCACATGGTGGATAGTAGTGTTTATGTTTTTTTTTGTCTGCGTTTCGGTATTTAGTATGTTGAAAAGTCGTGTGTTAGATTCAGCGTATTTATGTAACTACTATACGTGTATGATATATGTAAGCTCTGATTGAAGAAGAGGAGAATGCCACGTCGAAGTGCATGTGTCTGCGTTTCGAGTATGAAACGGTGAATGCGAGGGATTTGTGCGGCTCAGCCGTTCAGCCGTCACGCGCGGAAAATAAAAAAAAAAGCCATGGCCGACGACGCCAGCAAAGACAAAGCAGCATTTTCATTGACGTTGTTTGATCCGCTGCACTTTGCGTGTGTTTTTATTCGACTCGGGTGCTTGTGGTCCTAACTCTTTGAACGTGTTCTGTTCTGGACATCTTTGAGCGCTCCGCGTGCTCGGGTCTTGACTCGGCAGCGTTCGTGATCGGAGTCGGAAAAGCGCGCGTGGACGCGTCGGTTCATCGATCGAGAGCAAGTCGACTGCGAATACGGTCTCTTTCAGCAAATAAATTTGACTGGTCTGTGGAGAATTATAGCTTTTGCTTGCCAGATAAACGTCTTTTTTGTGCATATCAAGATTATATCCAATGCGAGGCTCAGCAGGAATACAAAGACTTTGAAAAGACTTGGCTGAATGATCTGAAGGAGGTGCTGCGCGAACTCAACCACACGTTTGCAATCTTCAAATCGACATACAGTTATACTCAGCAATACATACACACGATAGTACACACACACAAACACACACGCACGCACAGATGTGGAAAGTTTTTTCGTTTTGGACTGGCTTCCAGATATTCACCAATGTAGTCTACTTGCTTCTCATAATTTTGACGATTCCTCTCGCGTTTGACGTGGGCGGTGAGCAGTGTGGGTTGGCGTTCACGAGTACGCTGGTAGGATTTTACTTTTCACTGGCGACGATTCGACTACTTGGTCGCAACACGAAGTTCAGCACGATTACACAAGTGCTGTACTATCTACAGCATGTAATTATTCCTTCGCTGTTTATCCTTTATCTCAACATGTACTCCGACCCAGAGTACGTCTACCCGCTCAGTCGGATAGTGCTTCTGCCATGGCGAACCTTTCTCGATCACGCGACGCCCTTGTTTGCAATTTTGGAGGGATTCTGTACTTTGCTGGTGATACAGGCGGCGGGCCAGATTAGCCGGTGGCTGGTGAAGCCCAAGTCTGATCTTTGGACAATTATTTTGCTTTTGACCGCGGCACATATTGTGACATGGTCGGCGTACTTTTTGTACAGGATATACACCTTTCCAATCACGATCGGGGTTGTCAACGCGACGCTGATAGGAGTTATTCTGACATGCACGATTTTCCTCGGAGGATTTGGTATTGTTTCCGGCAAAGGAAATTTGATGGAGTCGAGTACGCTGTTTGCGTACATGGTGTACTGCCTGTATGAGACATTTACGGATTTTCAGACGCAAGGTTTGGACGCGATCGTGGTGGCAGCGCCAAAGCAAGGAGCTGTGCCTCTACCGCCGATGATCATGGAAAGCTATACGACCATTGTGTCATCGATTGCGGCGGCCGTGCCGACGAGTTTTTTGACAGTATTTGATTTTTTGCGGACAGCAATGTCGACGATTACACCGTCGATTGTTGTGTCGCTCGCATACCGCCTGCTGGTGCTGTACGCGGCCACACAGATTATCCCTCTTGTTGGCGGCGATGCTAGTAGTGTACGAAAGCGGTCTGCGTCTGAAAGCGGGAGCGGGCCTGAGCCCGGTGCTCTGGAAGGCGAAGCGAGTGCAGGCGACAAGGGTGCTGCTGCTGCTGCTACTGCTGCTGCGGCAGCGTCAGGCAGGTCCAACGACGGGGAGATAATAGGAGGAGGGTCGACGTTTGTCATAGCGTATGGGCCGTGTGTGCTGATTGCAGTATATACGCATTTGCTGATGCAGCATTTTGGGTATTTCGCGCGTACGACTAGCATTTACGGGGTTGAGACGGACACGTGGGAGCTGTGGTCGTGGGTAAACAGCGCGGTGACGCTGGGGCTGTACGCGTCGGAGCTGGTGTACGGCAAGGAGTCGCGGGGCGAGACGGTGACCCGGCACTGGAAGACGGAATAGACGATCGAGGCTTTTTTTGCACCGTACATATAAATGGAAGGAGATGGGATCATTTAATTGATTGTTTTTTTTTTTTTGTATGTGTCATGACGGTATACTTATTGCAGTTTAAATTGAATTGCGGTCATTGCTCAAATAGGAGATTGCACAAAGGCGCACATGGCGCGAACAGAGGCTGGATTAGAGTTTGTCTCAAAGAATTTGCCGAGTCGTCACAGCGCCCAAGCGGCGCAGCGCTCGAGGCACGATCGAGACGCGTCGCGCGCCGCGAAAAGTGTAAACAAAAAAATACAGCACGATTGTGCGCCACGCGCGGCGGTTGGAATGCGCGCGATTACCGTATTATGCACTCGCGACGCGTCTAATATAACAAACCGAAATCATAATGTCCGTCGACGCGACCCCGCCTGGAACATTATGGTCCGTTCGCGCGCGTCAAATCCTGTGGCACCCACAAAAGACCCGATCTGGGCCAAACCGTCTGCGCTACGCCGCCCGTCGCGCTTCGCGACTTTCTTTGTTGTGCTTTTTCCCTTCTTTATTTTCCTTTTCCTTCCGTCGTCGCCTCCGCTCCACCACCTCACCGCTCTTTTCCGGCGCGCATCGCGTCTTGCTCGCCTGTTGCTCTGCAACGTCCACTCATTTAAACATCAGCATCCCTCCCTGCTTTCTTTTCCGTTACGATGCGATCCGTTTCCGCCGCCGCGCGCGTCCTCGCGCTCTGCCTCGCTGTCTTTGCAATCGCAGTCTCTGCCCACGGCCATTCGCACGCTCACCACCACCGACGCCGTGGCCGTCGTTCGTTTGACGCGTCCGAACCGCTACGCGTTCTCGAACCTCGCGACGATTCGTCTGATGATTGCTCGTGCTCGACATACGTCGTGGGGTACTGGGTCGATTACGGTACGCGTGATTCGCGAATGACGTCGTGTTTATCTGGATCAATTATCTAACATGATTGCCTGTTTAGTCCCTCCCTCTACCTCCTCCTCCATCTCTTCTGCCACGACTACGTCGTTCTCGTCGACAAAGGTGGTTACTGAGTTCGTCACCGTCTACCCGACCCCGTCGTCGTCTTCCTCATCGTCATCATCGTCGTCGTCGTCTTCTTCGTCTTCTTCTTCTTCCTCCTCCTCCTCCTCCTTCTCCTCCTCCTCCTCCTCCTCCTCGTCTGAGCTCCGTCGTGTGTTCAATACCACCACATCGACCATCGCGCCAACCACGACTCTGACCACCGTCCTCACCAAGTACACGCCCGTCAATACGACATTTGTGTCGTCGACCATGTTCGTCACCTTGACTCCGTCAACCACTTCTGAGCTGCCGACATCAACTTCCTCGTCTTCGTCTTCGTCTTCGTCTTCGTCGTCGTCGTCGTCGTCGTCATCGTCTTCTTCATCGTCGTCAACCTCATCGTCGTCAACATCATCGTCGTCGTCTATTGAGTCGACTACCTCGACTACATCGACTTCGTCAATCGAGTTTACGTCTTCGACGACGTCGTCTTCCTCCACCTCTACGACTCCCCCACCTATCACCTTCACGACGACCTCAACTGAGTACGACTCGTCAACGTCGACCGTTTTCTCCACCATCACGCTTTTCTACACTGTTACTCCGTCCTACTACACCGAGATGACGACGACAACACTCACTCCAGGCACTTACACGTTTGACACGCTTACCACCACAGTGTGGGATACCGAGACTGTCGTTGTGCCGTGCTCGACTCAGACAATCGTGCCACCCATCACTGAGACAATCACTCCTCCCGGAAACACTGTTGTCACTACAGAGCCTACAACTCTGTACACAACCGTGTCGTGCACCCCTGGTGTGTATGTTGTTGACTCGACCACGACCACGGTCTACGAACCCACTGTGATTGTCGGCGCTCAGGTCACTCCTGTGGCTTAAGTCAATGTGGTTTATGTATGACTATGTTGTTTATCAGTATTTCTATGTGTACCAGTAGGTGATTCACCGCTCACTCCTTCTCAGTAATGTTTGTTTGTGCGTCTACGTCTCATATGAAGCCGCGACGTTCTCTAATCATGTATCTTTTTTTGTTGTTATTTCATACCCGCTTTCCAACACTCCTTTCTTTGACTTTCATTTTTTTTTTATTTTTGATGTATTCCTATCACCTTTTAATAGGTATGTCGTGGACGTTTGAGCTCACAGCTCATGATTTGCAATTTTTTCAAGTATGTATGGGTATGACTTTGATGTATGTACTGTTGTTTCTGACTGACTATCTTTAACTCCTTTTTTATTTACCTTCCTTTTTGATCCTTAATATAACTTAGCGTTTGTTTTGTTTTAATCCAATTTCGTAATTAGCGTTTCTGTGGAGGTGACTTTTATTTCCATTATACTAAAACTTCATGCAACAAACAAACATTTTCAAATCGTAAAACGCATTTCTATACAAGCATACTCTAGATGTATTTGTAAGGGTTCATAATGCCATTAGGATCATAAACATCCTTGATCTGCTTCATGAGACCGATCATAGACTGATCCTTCGAGTATTTCAAGTACGGCTTCTTCGCGAAACCAAGACCGTGTTCCGCAGAAATCGAGCCGCTTCTCTTTTGAATCCACTCGTATACCCATGGCTCGAGACAGTGCTCGACTTTCTTGTCATAGCTCTTAACAGCAATGTTAAGATGCAAGTTGCCGTCACCCAAGTGGCCGTAGCCGACAACAGACACAATGTTAGATTCTTCTGTGCCAATCTCAAATCCAGCCTCGGTCAAGTGAGTGCGGCAGTCCTCGACAAGTTGGTACAGCTCCTCAAGTGGAATCGAAACATCGTACTTGTACACGCCACCTGTCCGCGCAAGCGACTCCGGAATACCCTCGCGCCACGTCCAGATGTTCTTCGCTTGAGTCTCATCCTGGGCGACGACACCGTCGTCAACAAGACCCTCCTCAAACAGGTTCTCAAGATACGCCTGAAGCTTCTCCTCGTCGTGCTGGCGGTTGGATCCCGAGGTCTCGACCAGGACGTAAAAGTTATGCTGCTCTTCGCCAAGCGGGCGCTGAAGCTCGCTGAAACGCGCAACAGAATTCTGCGACGCCATGTCCATGAACTCAAACGCAGACAAAATCTCACCAAGCTCAGTCTTCGCGCGTACAAATGCCTTTTGCACGTTCTCGTACGATGGCACACCACAGAACGCAACGTTCACAGCTTGTGACCGCTTAGGACACAAAACTGAAACACCAGTGATGACACCGAGAGTACCTTCCGAACCAATAAACAGCTGCTTAATATCGTAACCGGTGTTATCCTTGCGAAGCTTTCCAAGACCATTAGCAATCGTTCCGTCGGCAAGAACCGCCTCGACACCGAGAACAGTTCCGTGTAGTGATCCGTAGCGCAAAAGACGCAGACCACCAGCGTTGGTCGCGACGTTTCCGCCAATATGGCACGATCCCTTCGCGCCGAGATCGAGAGGGAAGATGTAACCGTGCTCGGCAAGGAAGTTATCGGTTGCCTCGAGCACACAGCCAGCGTCAACGACAATGATTCCACTGACCTCGTCAAACGAGCGGATCTTGTTCATCGACGCAAGCGAGATCACAATCTCGTCGAAAACGGGGACAGAGCCACCTGGTAAGCGCGTAAGCTATGATGTCCATTTTGCACACGACACATCATTATCATATACATACCAACGAGACCAGTATTTCCACCCTGCGGCACAACAGCAAGCTTACGCTCACCACAGTACTTCATGATTTTGCTGACTTCCTCAGTCGACCGAGGCTTGAGCACCAAACGCGCCTGGCCCCGGTACTTCCGCATTGTGTCAATGTTGAATCCGGACAGATCCTCCGGACCCTCCTGCAGAATCGCCGACTCAGGCAGCACAGATTTGAAAAACTCCACGTCCGCATCGCTCAGCGTTCCAAATCGCGGATCCCGGGTGATCTCGGGGTACATTTCCGACGTAAGCTTGACGACCTTGGTGCCAGCAGCAGCGTCGGCGTTTGCCCGCCGCGTGGACATAAAGCCGCGGACAGCGGCGGTAACGACGGCAGGGCCGTTCCGCCGAGCGCTGACGGAGACAGCAGCAGCAGCTGAAGACGCCCATGAGCGCGAAGCTCGAAGGCACGCGCGTGACAGAGCCATTGTTGGGTGTGGGTGTGGGTGTGTGTGTGTGTGTGTGCCTGTGGGTATAGATGCGGGGTGAACACGAGGACTTCACGCGATTCGGGGGTCCGAGGAAAAAAAAGGCGGTGGGAGTTTGCGAGGTTCGCTGGCAGGAGTGTAAGCATCAGGTGTTTGTGGCAATGTTGAAGAGGTCGCGACGACGGGGCAGCAGGGAGCACCAGGTGGCAGCAGTACATGCAGGTAAAGAGTGTACGTTAGTATGAAGCATGGATCATGATCGGAACAGTTCGGCTTTTGGTGAAGACGAAGATGAGGAGGAGGGTTTTGTGAGCGCGGCGGAGGACGAGGAGGATGACTTGCAAAGCAATTTTGCTGACGACGAAGACGTGACGATGCGGGAGCACGCCGCTGACGACGACGACGACGACGAAGACGACGAAGACGATGATGATATTGATGATATTGATGACGGATTCGACTCTGATCTGGACACAGCTTCAAAAGACGATGATCTTAAAAATCCACTGCTGCGAGACTATCGTCAACTACGACGCATGCTTGAATACAGTCACCGCGGTGCCCTGACACAGCACATTGCTGCAATTCAGCGGCTTTCCAAGTTTGTGATCCCAGGCACCAGCGTCGTGCTCCCCGAGGCAAGGTTTGAGCATTTTGCCTCTGCGTGGCCTGTGCCGCTGCGTGACTTTCCTGACGGTCTACTTGATCAGGGAACGTATGAGCTTGGGGAGGGACTGGGGTATTACGACTATGAAAGCCCAGGAAACCAACGAGTAGTGCCAGAGCGAGCGAACGCGTACAATAATTACCGGCTACCACTACATCACGGGTTTGTCGCTCCGACATATGCAAAGCCACTGGCGCGAGAAATCAGCGCTCTTGCAACTCGGTATGTTCGTGCGACTGCACCCACACCTGCTTTAACTCAACACGCCAACATTGATGTGTCTGCATCCGCCGACTCTGCGAGCGACATATCCGACATAGAGGACATGACTGAGCTGGATGATGGGATACGTGAAAAGCAAGTTCTTGTGCCACTCGTGCATGACAAAATACTCGCATTTATTGACCGCGTGGTCGACTCGCTTATTGCGACTCGCGGTTCACAGGCCTCACCGCTACAGAAGCATGATAATAGATTTCGACGCATGGATTGGAAGGACTTGTTGGATGTATGTGCGCTTGTTGGGATTCCTGAATTGGACGCAGCTAGCGACGATGATAACGAGGACGCCAGTCCGTGGATGAAAATTATGAATGATACGTACAACCAGTGCGAGGAACTGTTTGGTGCTGAGAAGTCTCAGAAACCGCGGTATCAGACACTGCCGAATGCGAGCAACGGACGAAAAAAGTACAGTGTTACCAAGCCGATTCCAAAACGCCAAGTAGTATATTCGAAAAAAAAGAACTAAGAGGAGTGATGATTTACTAACGAACACGAACGCTGTATGCTTAATGATGAGAATGGGGAGTAATGTAACATAGTGTATTGTACATGGCATATTAATAAAACTTATTTACAAAACATGCAATTCTTTTCTCTGACGTTTTTTTTCTTCAAACAAACCGGACGAGCGTGTAGACATACATGGTAATGACCACACACGCGACCTTCACAAGTCTTTTAAGAACCTCTTCTCTCAACGATCCTGGTTTTCCCATAATTCGTTGCCACGTATGCGGAACCCGGCCTCGTCTGAATTCCTGGTATCGTGCCAAAGCAGAGCCTGCTGCGTATCGTGGTTTTCGGTCTTTATCCTCGGCACTGTGATCCGACATTCCAAAGTCTAGGCCGCTTGCAAGGCTGGGTGTAGCGGATCCAGATGAGTAACGAAGTCGGCGATTGCGGAGCCAGTGAATAACTGCGGTAGCCATGATTGCTACTAAAGAAACCACCAGCAAGGTGGCGTAAACGCGGAAGATGTCAAACTGTGACGGGAGAATGCAGAGCTTTGTCTGCGCAGTTGGGGCTTTGCCGCTGTTATCTGGGTTCCACAGCGAGATCATTTCAAATCCAGGGTATGATACTCCCATAGCAATTGAAAATGACTTTACCGTAAACTCCAACGCACGTCGGGGTGAGCTCGGCACGATTTCATGCGCGTACTCGCACGCGTCGTGATCATCACCCGAGAAAATAAGTGTCGGCGTCAACCGCTGGAGAATCTCAATTGTCAGCTCTGGATCCACAGCAGTCTGGTACTGATAACCCTTTGAAATCGGCAGCCATGGCTGTCCTTCACGCTTCGGGCCGCATGGTGTGTTGGGTGGACGGTACAGCGGAATATGACTAAGAAGTATGCGCGGGTATAGTGGATTTTCTGGATCTGGCTTGGCTTCCTTGCGCGCGATTTCTGCTGAAAGGTCATCAAAAAACGCACGTGGTGGCTGGTAAACTTCGGGGTTCTTCTTGTTCATCATGGAGTCCGTATCGAGAATGACAAAAGTATGATTTCCGATATCGAGACGGCGATTAGGCTCGCCAAAGTATGCGCGGAAACGGTTTAACGCCTCGACCACGACTGTGTCACCGAATCCGATATCATGGTTCCCCGCAACTTCGCGAAGCGTGTGTTTTCCGATTCTAGATGGAAAAATCTTGTCGAACCGCAGAAACTCTTCAAACCACTGATCATGTTCCCACTCACGTCCACCGTCAAACAAGTCACCAAGAAAAATTGTGGCGTCTGAATCAAGAACATCCTCAATCAGTTCCCATGATCGGTGCATGTATCTATCAACGTAGAATTCCGTTAACCCCAAAAACAACGCGTTTCGACCGGGATATGTGTGGTCATCAACTAGCTGGGGGTCTGCGACGAGAACAACTCTTGTTGGTGTAGCTCCTGCTGGCTGCTCATTTATTCCTGATTAGCGAAATTTCTTTTCTCATCTGATGAAGAACTCAAGCTAAAACGTACCCATGATTCCCATTTGCTCCAGTCACAGGCGTCAATTGCGTTGCGAAACACATTCCGTTCGCCCCACAAGAACACAAACGCCCAAATGACACAAAGCACGTTCGTAACCGACGCCGAGCGCTTCAGAATCCGCCGTATTCTATCCGCGACGCCTGCTTTGCCATGATGATACCGCCGCCCTGTCCCATCTTCCATGATGTCGCCACTCAAGCTTCCGCCACCACCACCACCACCACCACCACCACCACTACCACTACCGCTGACACTTCCCGATCCACTCCTCCGTCCACGAAACGATGCTCCGAATCCTGGGAACGAAATACCAAGTCCGTGACGCCCAAACCCACCAAACGCACCGCCTCGGTTTTGTTGACGCGCTCGGTACAAATTTGGCGGGTAGGACGACTCGTAGGTCGGCATGTTTGTGCTGTGTGATGTGTGCCTGAGAAAGAGATTAGGTTCGCCACAGACGGTCGGAGAACGCGTGGACGATAAAGCAAGAGACCCGACGTGAACAATAAACAAACAATTGCAACTACTTTATGGAAGTCTAGCAACCAATTGACTATTACGACATTAGGAAATGATTGCAAGTCGAGCTTCGTGCACGCAGGCTGGAAGTCTGGGCCTTGTTATTCAGATTGCGTTCACCAAACAACGGTAAACTTAAAGTTGCATCGGCACACAGTTTAGTGCGGCGTGTTTGCATCTGACGCGCGCGCCCTCTCGCTTAATTAACGCGTCCACAGCCCAGTCGCGTTAAAACTCCACGACTACACACATCACTTGTTTTCTTTTCAATTTCCAAAGAGTTTTTATTCAAAAATATATCACATCCCTAGTCATCAACCTTCAGCGCCTCCCGCGGCAGTCGATTCTCGCTCTTCTGCCACGGAACGCCAACGTACTCTCGCATCATGTCGTACACCCACCGCCCGTTCGGACGAACCGTCTCGCCCTTGGCAAACTGCGCGCAAAGGTACAGCCACGCGGCCGCGTTACCGACAGTGTGCACTTCATCACTAACAGAATGCTTCGCGTATGCTGAGAACTTGGCGTACTTCTCCGGGTCCATGAACAGTTCGTACAGTCGCTGCGCTACTTCATCTGTATCGCCCACCTCACACAAGTATCCGTTCCGACCATTCTGCACCTGTAACGGAATACCTCCAGCATTATACGCGATTGTGGGCTTGCCTTTGTGAATTGCTTCAGATACCTTGACCTCGAAGCCCTCGCGATGAGAAAGCTGGAGCACGATCGATGCATTCGAGAGGATACAATTGAGCACTTTAAAAACGGTTAGCTCTGCGTCACTTTTTTTTCTTTAATTACAGGGAGAAAATCACTCACGTTGATCACTTGGTCCAAGGCGCATGATAATAATATCGCTTGCGACGTCTGCGTACTCTGGCGTGTTGATCGTTTCCACAGTCTGATCATACACCAGCGTGCCATCTGGATCATCAATAGCGCCGTGTCCTGCAATTACAAGCTGTGGGATCTTGCGCAAAGGCAAATCATCATCCATCATTGCTCGAAGCTTGCGATAAGACTCGAGCACGTCGGGAATGCCCTTGCTCGGATCAAACCGTGCAATTTGCGTGATGTACGGACGCATCGGGAACACAAGCTTGTTGGCCTTAACTTCCTCACACGCCTTTTGGAACTCGCCAATGTAGTAAAACGTATCCCAGCGCGAGAGGTCCTTGTTTAGGCCGTCGAGCCAGTCGGTCGTCGCGCCCATGAGACCGACTATGTTCATGTCGACGACGGAAGGCACGAATCCTCGCACGGGGTGCGAGATGAACAGATCCGCGTCTTTGATACCCGAGTTCCACAGGTAATCCCACACTCCTTCCTGCGGCGAGCCTTTGACTGCAATCAAATCCGACCGGATTTCAATATGCGATCGGTAAATCACTTTGATGCCCGCTGCCTTTGCGCGTGGCACAAGACCCACGACTTGGGGATCATCCATGATCGCGACATCGACGCCCGGAGGTTTCACCGAATCCAGCGGGCCAGTCGCCCAGTATCTTTCAAAGTTTGTGTCGATCCAGTGCGTGAATTGCTCTTTTTGCTGGTCCTCGAGTCTGACACTTGGATCTGCGACGCCCTGGATCACGTTGTGGTTGTTCTTGGTGATGCGGAACACGACAGGGTTGGGCTTGGGCACGTACCACGACGCCTGGACGCCAAAGAGACGGAAAAGGCGCATGAGCGCGTGTCGCATGAGAGCGACGCCACCACCTTGAGGAGTTGCGTTAAAGAAAGCAATGTGGACACCGCGATGGCCGTTGACTTTGATTGATTTGATCTCGTCAACAAGTTTCGTGATGCATGCCCACGTTTCCTTCGAGCACGAGCGCTCATAGTCTGCGAGCTCGACCAAGTGAATCAATCCATCGAGATCGACTTCGACCTTGTTGCGGTATCCGATACTGATGCGGGGCAACCCCTTTGGACCGAAGAACATGATTAATTTACGCGCGAGTGAATCCGCGATCTCGTCGCATGATTGCGGTAACATGTATCCCGAAGCAGACTCGAGCTCGCTGTTTCGCCGACTGATGAGACCGGGTGACATGGCCATGTCTTGCGGTAAGCCATGGGCGACGTAGTCTGCGAAGGCGAATGGGAGAACGTCGAGTTCAAGCCAGAGTCGAGCGGCGAGCGTGGGGCAGAACTGCTTTACACTGCGAGTGAATGCGACCGCGATGAATTTGAACATGTGCTCTGTGGAGTATGCTTTGATTTCAGCAATGATGCGGTCTGTCACAAGGGAGGGATAGTCCTCTGGCTTGATATGACTCGGCATAGACGCGTTCATGACGGCGAAGTCGGTGGAGTAGTATCCATCGTGGATCGAGAAGCCGAATGTGATTGACTCTGTGCGCTCGCCTTTTTGCGGTAGCGAGATCTCAAGGCCCATGAACATGGGCGTAAGATGACGAAGCCATTGAGTCTTCTTCATTCGCGGAAGAGGCAACCGTAGCTGATCTTTGAGCGTAGTAGACGCGAGCATGTTGAACTCTGTCTCCGAGAGCCGACGACGGACCTCGCACGATGACGCAGACATGTTACTCGTAACGGAGCTTCGACGACGGGCCAAGATCCTGCGCTTTTCGTTGTCGATATCGTCTTGTCCAAACCCATCGAGCGCCTCTATCGCGCCTCCTTCTTTGCCGCCGTTGCCATTCTTGCCTTCTTCTGCGACACGAAGCGCAGCAGCGGTAGCAGCGACAGTGCCGGGGTCATGGGGGATGCAGTCTGGAAACGCGCTGTTTGGAGCAAACAAGTCTGAGGGCTGTGGATGGCTGTGCGCTGACGCTGACGACGCTGCCGCGGCCGCAACAGCAGAATCCGCATCGTCGACGTAGCGCTGCTGGGTTTCAGGCGCGGGCGTCGGCGTCGGCGTCTCGTCGGACGATGCCCAGTTGTTGTCGGTGGTGGTGGTGTACATGGTGTCGACCATGGTGTGCGTGATACGATGCAGGGCAAGCTAACAGGCGGAGTCTACAGGCGGGCAGGGCACCGCAGTTATAGCCGGGCCGGGCTCACCGCGGCGGCGGCGGCGGCGGCGACGACGATGACTTCGATCCCACGTGTTGCGCGTTTATCACGGGAAAGAGTGGGCGCGTCACGCGCGGGACTTTTCCCGCGTCGCGTCGCGTTGTCGTGTAACTTGATTAGTTTTACCATGACCTAACTAGAATATATCTGCACAAGTTCCGCTCGGGCCGACACGACGGATCCGGAAAGTGTTTTAATAACGCGTCGCATGTAGTCGCGTTTGTGGATCGTCGGGGCGCGCGGGTTAAGCATATGCGGCCGCGGCCTGCGTCGGTGGACGTGATGATGTCATAACGTGGAGTATATATATAATTAAGGCTTGACGAGAGAGTGATCGACGCCACATACTTAAGAGCTCACTTTTAGAAGCAAAGGCGGGGGTGTCCGCAAGAAGCAGTTACAAAGTCATGAGTTTATGTGTGTATGTCAACACGTTTTTATCGTAAATAATTAACCAAATGGGTTTCTCAACGCCGTCTCCATTACATATACCGGTGCTCTCTCTCTTTCTCTCTCCCTCACACACACACACACACTCTCTCTCTCTCACAAAGTCCACACAAAGGTAAAATTAATTCCAACAAAAAATAGTAAACTCCAACTCGAGATTCACAACTTGCGAGTGTGCTCGTTCGTGCCCGTGTCTAATAGTCAACAGCTATAATAGTTTACAGCCCAAATAGGTATAAAAAAAAAAAAAAAAGAATGCATGCATTTTCCGTTAAATCCCTTGGTCGTTCCCTGCCAATTCTCATCAACTTGGACTCTATTATTATTAATCTTTATTTTTCTTCCAAAACTTTTTGCTCTGCGACATCGAAGTACTGCGGAATCGTGACAATCCACCACCTTCTTTCTTGCTCTTCAACGTATCACTGCCTGCATCGTTATTATTATTAGCGAACTTTGTTGGAATAGTAGCTGCTGGGGCGACAATCGGCGGTGGAGACATTGTCTTGTTCGCGCTCGGAGGTAACGGAGGAAGCGGGCCGTGTGATGTGCGGGGCGGCGACGACGGACTCATGGTTGTCGAGGTGCGTGTGCTGGAGTTACCGAACGGGCTCATTGTCGAAGAACGTCGTGGAGGTGGTGGTGGTGGCGGCGATGGCGAGGATCCAGAGACTGACATGGCGCGAGGAGTACTGCTTACTGACGGCTTGGTCGACATCGTCGACGCTGTTCCATTCAGCAGCACGCTTTGCGAGTCTGGAGTCGAGCTGCTGATCGACGTAGCTGCCATCGAGTTCGTGGATGACTTTGATGACACAGACGTGGGCTTGAGTGACGAGTCCGACAAGACTGGTACCATCTCATGCGCCTCAGCGACCACAGGCATTGTCATCGCAGACGCTGACGACGTGCTCGCCTTTTTCGAGGACGCTCTGGCTCCATCTGCATTGCCGGACCGCCGAGCATTCTCGTAATCGTCCTCTGAGATTTCCTGGTAAAACAAAATGTACGCAGACGCAAGCCCGGGTTTGTCGCCAAAGAAATTGGTCACGTAGTCGTCGTCAACTCGCTCCACCATTTCGTCGTCAAACAGCACCCATCCAGCATGCTCGGTCTTCACAATAGATACGTAGTGACCGTGGTATGGACCACCGCCAATGTGCACAACAACTCCGTACAGCTCGTAAATGCGGTCGGGATCAAGCACGTCCTCGGTCGTGTTGAAAACGCGGAGGTAGTATGGAAACTCTACCTTGTGGAACAGCTTGACGTTGCGCTGCATGTCTTCGGTGAACTTGAACCGCTTGAGATGCAGCGTCAGAATCTTTGGCATACGCTTGATCTTCATGCGCTTCTCTGCCTCCTGCAGTCCGCCACAGTAGTCGCAGTGGAACTTGTTCGCTTCGCATAGTAGTTCTGACGCGGAAAACTGTCGCAGACATGATGTGACTGATGTGTGCTGCTCGAGATCAATGGACAGATCTAGAAACATCTCGTCTCGTCGCGACACGTGTTCGCATGTAAGACACTTTGTTTCTGACGAGAGCAGTCCCTGAAAAAGCTCGTGCACCCAGCTCGTGCCACCGGTATTGACGCCACGTGCCTTGAGGTCGCGCTCGTGCTGCTCGATACTGTCGATGATCTCGTTGATGAGAAAGTTGAAGAATTCGTGTGCGTCTTGGTGCATCGAGGATCGGAAGAGCTCGTTCTCGCGCTTGAGTACTTCGATCAGCTTTGCTGGCGACACGATACCTGTGCGGGAGTCGTTTTCGACCATGGCTTCGAAGATGTCCTTGAGCGCAGTGAAGAGGGACTCTTTCATGGCGTAGGAGGAGTTCATGCTGTGGTCCATGTTGATGATCGGGCCGTTGATCAGCGCAGTGCGCTTTTTTTGTTCGGGAGTGAATGTCTCGTCACCACGGAGCGGCAGGGCATTTGGAGGTAGCGGTCCGTAGACTGCAGACAGATTCGTGGAAGCGCCGGCAGCACCAGCAGCGGTGCCGTTAGTGCCGGTGTTGGAGCCAGGAGACGAGGAAATGGCAGCAGTGGCGTTAGAGGAGGCGGATGTGAATGCAGATATGACGGAGTTGTTGCGCTTGCCCTTTGTTGAGTTTTTCTTCTTGTCGTCTTTGGATTCGAGGCGCTCGAGGGCTTCCTTCTCTGCTTGGGTCTTCAGGGCGACGAGAAACGGATGGGGGTTGTTTCCAGGCACGGAGAGACGCCGCGAGCGATTGGTACGGGTTTCGGGGGGAGGATAGTTGACGATGGCTTCGCGGAAGGATCTGCAGTGGAAGAGGCACTGTAGGACGGAGTTGCAGTAGCAGGTGTAACCGAACTGGCGTGGGGGTGTCAGTAAGTGAAGATCCTCGAAGAAGCGAGGTGGGACTCACGTTTTCCATGCCAAAGAACTTGTCGCTGCCGTCGCCCTTGTCGGGAATGATTTCGACGGTCTGTCCATTGATGGTAGTGATGGCGGAGGAGTCGGCATGGTGAAGGCTTAAATGGTGATGGTGGTGGGAGCCGTTCGAAGAAGTGATGGACGCTCTGTGCTGCGGGGGTGATGCTGCGGTGGATTGTGGAGAAGCAGCAGCAAGGGACTAGAGAAGAGATGAGGTGAGCCTGGCTGGAATGGGGCGGGGGGGCATGCGGAGAAAGGAAGAAGCTTACGGAGGAGGAGGAGGCGGCGGCGGAAGGAGACGCGGAGACGCTGTTGCCACGGCGCTTGAAGAAGGACATTGCGCGAGACGCGCCGGGGAGGGAAGGGGGAAGGGAGGAAGTGGGCGAAAAAGGAGACGATACGGGGACGCGACGCGACGCGCAAAGTAAACAAAGACGCGCGTGGAAGCGGGTGGGGGGAGGAGCAGGAGGACGGAGGCGGGGAGGAGGAGGAGGAGGAGTGAGTGATAGTGAACTTCGCAGTGGAAGCGGAAGGCGGGGAGAGCCGCGCTTTAAAGATGACAGGGCGGCGGACCCCCCCACACACAAAAGTCATGCACGAGTGCGGAGAACCCGCAGCCCAGTCAGCGCTGACTAACACTCTCCGGCGGGATGTTCACAGTAATATTTGCCTTTCTTCAGCGCATCTTCGTCTTCTCCTTCTCCAGTCCAGTCTAGTCCAGTCTCGACAAGTCCCCCCAATGGCTTCTGCCGCCCGCGTTCTGCGCGCGCTCGACGCGTCTGCCGTGCTCCGGTCGCACAGCCCGCGCGTTCTCGCGGCTGCCCTCCGCCCGCGGTCTCGGCCTTTCGGCGCTGTCGGCGTTCGCAGCCCGCTCTCCGCGTCTTCCTCGTCCAGAGTCCAGCAGCACTCTGCCTTTCTCGCGCCCTCCGCTGCGTCGCGCAGCATCTCCACCGCTGCGACTGCGCTGTCCTCGTCTTCGTCTTCGTCTTCGTCTTCGGTTCTGGCCTCGGCATCGGCATCGGCATCGGCATCGGCATCGGCGTCTGCCTCCACCGCCGCCCTCGCCGCCTCGCCCACCCCCGAACCGCCGCTCCACATGCTCAGCGGCCTCGAGCTCGTCGACTTCACCGACTGGGTCCTCGACGCCTTTGCCGTCTGCGGCTCGGCCTATCTCTCCCTCATGCAGAACACCGTCTGGATCGGCGACATCTCCTTCTCCATCTTCAACGCCGTCCACGACCTCACCGGCTTCCGCTGGGGCATCGTCATCCCCATCACGTGCATCCTCCTGCGTCTCGCCCTCACCTTCCCCGTCTCTCTCTGGAGCAGACGCAACACCGACCGCTCCTCCCGCATCTCCATCCTCTCCTCCACCATCAGCCGCATGCTCAACACCGGCGTCAGCCGCGGCCAGGTCACCATTCTCGACAAGTCCAGCAACCTGCCCGCCGGCTTCGACAAGCTCCCACGCCACCACCAGCACCAGCTCATCGCCTCGCTGGATCCTCCCGCTGTCGCGCACCAAAAAGTCTCCTCCTTCGTGCGCGCAAACGCCGCCGTCTCCCGCCGCCAGTTCAGCGTCCACATATTCAAAACCTTCGCCGTCGCCTTCGTGCAGGCGTTCATCCTCTTCTTTGGCAGTCGCGGCGTAGCCCACTATCGCAACCTCCACGCCGAAGACACTTCGGCTCTCTCAGAAGGCACCTATTTCACAAACCAGGGCATGCTCTGGTTCCCCGACATCGACAAAGTCGACCCCTCCAACATCCTACCCACTCTTTTCGCCGCTGCCACGTTCTTCAACATCGAAGCCTTTGTACGCGAACGCGAAAACATCCTCTCATTCCAAGGCAGCAAACTCGGCATCTTTGCTCGCTTCCTTGACGTCTTTTCTCGCATGGGCGGCATGTTCATGATCTCGCTGTCCTTTTTCTACCCCTCCTCATACACAATCTACTGGCTCACCTCGGCCCTCTACTCAATCGCCCAAAACGCATTCTTGCGGCACTACTACCCTGCTGTCCCTTCCAGCTCTCTCGTCAAACCACTCGCTGAACCTACCGCCGCTCGCAACATCTCCCGCACCGTCAACCAATCTGAATTCGCGCAACTCGTCCAGCGATCTCACGATCTCAAAGACACCATCGACGTCAACGCAAAGTCGTCGTGATGTACATAAGTCTTTTTTTTTTTATTTCATGTATATACACGTCCATCAACCCTTTTTTCTTACAATTATGTACAAAAAATCACGCGGCAAGACCCCGTGACAACCGATCAACATGCTTGAACTGCTCAATCATAAGCAGCACCTGCAGCCGTTCCAACCACCCATCCTCAAACCTCTCTGCCGAAAACCTCTGCGCGCCTTTCCGGCACCGATCTCTATACCCTGCTACCTCACCTGGCTTCAGTAGAAGCGCTTTCTCCAACGCTTTCGCCATCGTCGGGTACTTGACACCCTTTTTCGACGGCGGATCCCCTGCAACTGTAAAGTGAAACCCCGTCGGTAACCCGTCCTCCTCATCCGGCACGACGATATCCAGCAACGGTCCTCCTGACGCATGCACTACAGGAACAAGTCCTGCCGCAAGATACTCCACCACTCCAATTCCAAAATGCTCGTTCCACATCGCGTTCACACCCACCGACGCAGTGCTCAACCGTCGCACGATCTCGCTCCACGGTGCCTCGAGCACAAACTCAACCCGCTCCTCAATCCCCAGCTTACCCGTCAACTTTCGCAGCTCACTCACCCGCTCACGATCACCGTCGTCACGCACAGACCCCATAAGCACCAGACGCGCGTCATCATCCCCTGACCGCTCAACGTACTCTGCAAACTGACTCACAATCACATCGTGTCGTTTCTCGGGCCTGAACTGCGCAAGTGCAACAACCACACGCTCGCGATCCGCCTCACTTACTTCCGATGCTGCAGCATCAAGATCAGCAGTTCCGCACGGCGGGTACAAAACTGTGAAATCAAGCTTCTCGGAGCGCTCGAACGCGCGCGCAACAAGCCGGTTGATCCACCAGACATTGCAAATATGATTGTATGTCCATGTGCCATTACACACTACCACATCAGCAAACGCACCCGCAAAAGCGTACATCAGTGCAAATGTACGCCAGTAAATGTACTTTGCCAGCTGATGCGGCACAAGTAGCGACAGCTTTGAAAACATATCGGTGGATATCATTGGGTAATGCACGTATGCGCCCACCGGGATCTCGAGAACCATCGAAACGAGCGGGTACGAAAACGCGTAGCCCATGGTATCAACAAAGATGTCCGGCACAAGTTTCGAAACAGCTTCAAACGCAAGCGGAATCGCTCCCAAGCCTTGCCCGAGAAGCGTGAACCGTTGCCATCGTTCAGCCGATACAAGAGCTCGTTTGGTCAAGTACACGAATTCGGTCCGCATCGCGTCAAGCTCGATGTCAAACCGACTTTGCACTTTATTCAAGATCTCGTCCTTGCTCATGTCGGTGTCACCGGTGTAGATCACGCACGCTACATTCGGATGCGTTTCCTGCGTGGCGCTCACTGCTTGCCAAAGTACACGCTCACCACCTCCTCCCGCGTTACTGTCGTCAATTAGCACCATCCCGCGTCCAGAGAAAAACTGGAAAACACATACCAGTATGGATGAAAAAACCCAATGATAAGCGGTCTTCGTTTCTTGGTAAACACACCCTCATCGCACGCCTCGAGCTTCTCGACAATCCGCTCCCGCGCATCCGCTGTTTTCCTCCGCAACGACGATCCGACATACGTACACACTGCTTTAAACACCACATACCCCACCACGCTCAAAATCGTTCCCACAATGAACAGCAAACACCCGTACACTGTGAGTTGTTGCCGCACAGAAAGATACGACGCAGGTTTGAACGTGTTCCAAAGCATTTTCAAAAACGCCTCGCGATGGTGTCGCGCGGGCGGTAACGGCGCGAATTTGGACGCGCTGGAGTACCCGCCCGTCGGCGACTCCGGAGGCGGTGTCGGCGGTATCAGATTCGACATCGTGGAAAACTCAAGTGGAATGGAGTGGTGTTCAGAAGCCGGATCAAGGACGCGCGAGACGCGCAATGACGCGACGTGTTTTTTTCCCAATGTTTAATATTGCGCGCACGCATATATGCACTCCTCCCAGAAACCCACCAATTCGGGAGTATCGCGACATTTCAATAAATTCCTCGAGATCGCAATCAAGCCAAACCCCAGTGATAAACAACGCCAACAGCAACAACACTAACAGCGATCAAAATGTTTGGTCTTGGTCGTCTTTTTTACGGTACGCATTGCACTGCACTGAAAGCACAACGACGAATCTTCAAACGCAAACTAACTGTGTCTACAAAAGTCATCCTCCTCCTAGTCAACTCTGTTGCAATTTTGAGCGAAGACCGGTTCCTCGCCAGAAGTACGCTTTCTGTTACCATCTTTGGATGATTGCAAGATTGCTAACAGTCGAATAGTCGGATGGTCGACCGCGCAGCAAGACCCCGGATTCGGGATCCCCGAGACCGCGAGCGTCAAAAACAGAATGATTAACCTGATATCTGCTGTCCGAACACTTATGCGGAGTAAGTTCCACATCAATTCTCTTCACTCCTGTCTTTTTTTCTCCTTTACGTGCTAATCTTTTCGCGATTTCACAGTTCCGCTGATTGGTATCAATACAATCATCATCATATACGAAATAATCCTCGGTTAAATCATCACCTCTCTTGTCTGTTTGTCTGCTTTTCACCTCACCGGCGTTTCTCTGTTCTGGCTTTTGTAAATGTAATTTCACGTTTCTCAGTCTTTGTCGTTACAAATCTACATAGTCTAATCTACAAAAAAATGCAACCAAAACTACTTTCGTACACTGCTCGTATTACTACAGTTTATATAAGGGAAGCACATATATAGATCGTTCAAACTTTTTTGGACAGGCCCCATATTCAACAAACACATAACATAAATCTTTCTCTTTTTTTTTTTTTTAAAAAAAACTCGCTAGAAGCCTACAAGAAAACAAAAACCCCTCTCAAAGCGAAACCGCTTAAGCGTACTTAGCACGGAACTCCTTGGCGGCGTCGACCATGTTCTGGAGCGACGCACGGGTCTCGGTCCAGCCACGTGTCTTAAGACCGCAGTCAGGGTTGACCCAGAGGTTCTCCTTGGGGTAAACCTTGAGAATCTCGTTGATGCGCGCAACAAACTCCTCCTTGGCGGGGACACGCGGCGAGTGGATATCGAAGAGACCAAGACCAATGTGGTTGGGGTAGTCAGCGAACTCCTGGATATACTTGGGGTCATCCTTCTTGGAGAACTCAATCGACACGACATCGGCATCGAGACCCTTGATGTGAGCGGGGTCAAGGTCCGAGTAGCAGAAGTGCGAGTGGATCTGGGTCTTGTCCTCAACACCCGAGGTCGCGAGACGGAAAGACTCAACGGCCCACTTGACGTAATCGTCACGCTCGGCACCAGCGCGGAGGGGAAGACCCTCACGGATAGCCGGCTCATCGACCTGGATGACGTAGACACCCGCGGCCTCGAGGTCCTGGACCTCGTCACGGAGGGCGAAAGCAAGCTGCTGGGCCTGCTCCATGTTGGAGATATCGTCACGGGGGAACGACCATCGGAGGCAGGTGACGGGACCAGTAAGCATACCCTTCATGGGCTTCTTGGTCAGCGACTGAGCGAACTTGGACTCCTTCACGGTGATAGGGCCAGGGCGCGAAACGTCACCAACAATGATAGGGGGACGAACGTAGCGGGAACCGTACGACTGGACCCAGCCGTTCGAGGTGAAGACGTAGCCGTTGAACTTCTCACCGAAGTACTGAACCATGTCGTTACGCTCGGGCTCACCGTGGACAAGGACGTCAAGGCCAACCTCCTCCTGGAACTTGACAACGCTCTCGATCTCCTTCTCGATGAACTTCTCGTACTCCTCAGGAGTGATCTCACCCTTGGTGAACTTGTTACGGACGATACGGATATCCTTGGTCTGGGGGAACGAACCAATGGTGGTGGTGGGGAAAAGGGGAATGTCAAGATGCGCCTTCTGGGCAGCGAGACGGGTCGCGAAGGGAGACTTGCGGGTGGCAAGCTCGGGAGTGATCTTGGAGATACGCTCACGAACAGCGGGGTCGTTGGTGATGCTCGACGAGGCACGGGCAGCAACGGAAGCAGCGTTGGCCTCAAGCTCGGCAGCGACAGAGTCAGTGCCCGAGGTGACAGCCTTGGCAATGATCACAACCTCAGCAAGCTTCTGGGTGGCGAACGAGAACCAGTCCTTGATCTCGGCGGGGATCTTCTTCTCCGACTCGAGGGTGACAGGAGTGTGGAGGAGCGACGAGGAAGTGGCAACGATGACACGCTCAGCGCCAACCTTGGCAATGGCCGAGTTGACGAACTCAATGGCCTTGGCGAAGTTGGTCTTCCAGATGTTACGGCCGTTAACAATACCGACCGAGAGGATCTGGGACTCAGAGAGAGCACCGACGACGGCGTCGAGCTGCTCGGGAACACGGACAAAGTCAGCGTGGATACCGGCAACGGGGAGACCCTTGATGGCCTCGATGTTGGGGGTGACATCACCGAAGTAGGTGGTGAGGAAGAGCTTGGGAGCAGCCTCGGTGGCGAGGAACTCGTAGGCAGTCTTGTAGGCAGCCTGGACCTCTGCGGGGAGATCAAGGACGAGGACGGGCTCGTCGATCTGGACGGAGGTGACGCCGGCAGCCTTGAGCTTGGCGAGGAGCTCAGCGTAGACGGGGAGGAGCTTCTCGAGGAGAGTGATGGGCTCGAGCTCGAGGTTGTCCTTGTCGGCCTTACCGAGGAAAAGGTAAGAGACAGGACCGACGAGAACAGGGCGGGTCTCGATGCCGAGAGCCTTAGCCTCGAGGTACTCATCGACGGGCTTGGTCGAGTTGAGCTTGAACTCAACACCCTTCGAGAAGGTAGGACGGACGTAATGGTAGTTCGAGTCGAACCACTTAACCATCTCCTGTTGGGGTGTTAGCGGAAAATGCAAGAAAGATGAAAGAGGAATGACACATACCAAGGCAGTCACGTCGACGGCAGGGGAGGTCTCGGTGGCAGCACGCTGGAGACCACGGCCCATGGCGAAGAGGGTGTCGATGGCCGGGAGGTTGTACTTGCTGTAACGCTCGGGGATGACGTTGAACATGAGGGAGTGGTCAAGGACCTGATCGTAGAAAGAGAAGTCGTTGGAGGGGATGATATCGACACCGGCATCCTTCTGGAGCTTCCAGTTCTGCTCACGGAGGGCCTTGCCAACCTTGAACAGCTCCTCGACGGTCTGCTTGCCAGACCAGTAGGCCTCAGTGACCTTCTTGAGCTCACGCTGAGCGCCTAATTGAAAAGAGATGTTAGCGAGTGATCCAAGGGAGGCAATTGAGTGGAGTGAAGGCGATGCGGGCTTATCGCGCGGACGCGTCTGCGTCGGCAAGAGGCCCGGAGGCAGCAGAGACGCTGGCGCGACGCGGAAAAGACGGGCAGAGAGAGGAGGAGGAGGAGCACGCACCGATACGGGGGAAACCAAGAACAGCAGACTGGACCATTGTTAAAAGAGATAAGGGGATGGGACAACAGGAACTGCTGGGCTGGGGAGGGAAAGGAAAGGAAGGGAAGGGGAAGAGGAGAGAGGAGGAGCGTGGTAGGATTATAATATGGCAGCCGAGATAAAAGGGCACAGATCCCGCTCGTTTTTTTCTGCGCTGCGTGGCTCGATCCAAGCCAAAAAAATTTTTTGTTTTGCCCGTGGAGTAATTACACTCGGTCCGAACACGAGCGCCTCACAGCAGCACGTAATGCCGAGCGGCGAAGTCACGTGTGTGTCTTTTAGTACGTACAAAGCCCACTATGGTGTGTTACATATTATACATAAACCAAACCAGCTAACCAAGTAATGTAACTAGTTATTAAACACATATAAACACCAGTTGCATCCCATATACCACAGCTTATATACCCCAGATATGTACTCAAATGCGCCATGCTCCAGCCGTTCCGTTCCAATCAATGCTTCTTCCTGTCCTCCCAGCTCGGCCCCTCCGGAATCGTATTCTCCTCCTTCGTACCCATCAGTCGCCCGCTCACACCACCCCTATATCCCCCAGCACCGCTGTTTCCGCCGCTGTTTTCCCTCGGCTCAATTTCAAGACTCCTTCTGTATAGCAAGTGCTGGTCTGCAGTGCACATCTTGTGCACCCGCGCTATCTCAAAATCCAACCAGTCCTGGATTTCCACAACTGGCATGAACCGATACGGCACCTGAAACCGCTGCAGATCCGCAATAATTCTTGTAGTTCGCATGTGCTTGTCAAAGTTGATAACCGGCGATGCGTCCTCCGCACCCGCATGAAATATCCGAAAATCCGGATTGCCTTCATCCGCGAACGTCAGATCCGTCAGATACACGCCCAGGTACGGCAAGCACGGCGTGCTTTGACTCCGCAGCAGCTTCCGATAAGACGCATAGTTCTTTTCGTACACAATCACATTCTTCAGCTCTGTGAACAGCGCATTGTACTTTGGCGGCAGCAGCTCCCACGTCTTCTTTAGACGCAAGATCACGGAGCTTTGAAGTCCGCACATAACAGCCATCAGACAGTTGTAGTTCTTGAACTCGAGGCACTTCTCTGCTACGCGAATCCAGTGCCGAATCACACTCATCCGGTACTTGAGCGGCATTTCACCCTCCAAAATGCTCTCTCCGATCATGTTTGCCAAATCAGTTGACAGCGTAGACATGGCCTTCACGTACTTCGCCAGACTTTTTCCTGCCTTTTTCGAAAACTCTTGTCCCAAAAGCTCCTCCGGCGCTATCTGGCAAAACAAACGCGACTCTTTGACTGTGATCTGTCGCGCAAGCTCGAGCGGATCAAAATCCAAAATTGACGACACATACCCCCCTTCATTCACATATCGTTCCAATAATGTAAGATGCAGCTTGTTCACAATCGGTGTTGGTACAGAAGTGGAATCCGGAAGCAAAACTCCCAACGAGGCCTTCGATTCAAACTTCGACATGGATCGCGGCACCAAAGGAATCGCGGAATCGTTGACTTTCACCGTCAAATCAAGAATCCGACCATACGCCAACGGTAAGTGTGTCCGCAATGCTCCATTTGCAAAATCTCGAATCATAGGCAATGCATCACTATCAAGATCCTTCCGCCAGTAACTCTCCATCCACACCTTCAACGAATTAAACACCCGCAAGCGTGCCGCACTCGCATTGCATTCATCCGGTGACAGTGACGAAAACCGGTGTATCAGTGTCTGCGCAAGTGCTACTGCATTTGTGAATTGGCGAAAAGTAAGAAAAAAGGTTGACACAAACAGCACGTCTGGTACGCGACCGCTCGCAGTAAGCACCTTTACAAGAGCCTCAAGTGTACCGCCTTGCACTTGACCATCCGCATTGTATATCAGACGATCCTGTACCGGCGTCTTGTGTGGTTTCGCATTCGCAGACGATGATACTGTGGATGAGGTATTTCCAGTCATTACGGACGAAGTGGACGACGCCCGATCCTCTCTTATCGCCAGCGCGGCTGCTGCTGCCTCTGCTGCTCTGGCCGAAGCTTCCATCAGAGCAATAACATCGCTCATATCGTCACTTTGTGCTGCGAGTACGCTACACGATGCGACAGATCCATCCGAAGTCCGCCGCGATGGCACGATCGTGTCGACCTCCTCGCGATTGATGTTGAGATCAAAATCTCCGATCCGATCCAGAGTATACTTTGCTCGCGCAAGGCACGAGCCAGCAGCCTTCAAGCAGTCAACAGCGGCAGTGACGAGAGCATAAGAGTTCTGGGCGGATTCTTTTTCTTGTTGTGGTACTGTAGGTATTCCATCCTGGTCTTTCACATTCAGCATGTCCGATGCTATCGCGGAAAGCTCTCTGACACGCAGAAATAAAATATCTTGTGCCTCCTCCAAACTGTAATGAACTGGTGAAAGTCTCCTGCTGATAGTTTTCACTGTCACCAAGAACTCGCGAGCAGTCTCCATTGCGTTCAGCACTTCGTGCTTGATGACGGCAGCGGGTCGCTCGTTGCAATTTAAAAACGCGCCGAACCGAACAACGAGACCGTCAAAAAGTAGATTCAGTCGTGTCATCGCCGATATCGTCTGATACCGCAGGATCAAACTTCCAAACATCTTCCCTGACGAATAAAGTGTGCTTGTCGCTGGGTCTGTTTTCAAATCCATAACTTGATACTCAAACTGTGCTCCGTCCTGCGCGTATTCATTCCTCCAAGCTTCAAAAAACTTCGACCCCAAAACTGTAACATTTCGTACATGCTGTAAAAATTCTTCTGTTGTCGCATCCGGACTCGAGGTCGATCTCCTGACACAGACGACTGTAGCTGACATCTCAGCCAGCAACAGCCGACGGGACTGTTTGACTGTTTCAGAGCCACAAATTGGTGCTGCATCCTGCGCAAGACAGCCTGTGGCGTCAAGCAGTGAGCGAACGCCGGAAATCAAGGTCGTCGTAGCTATCCGGACTGAACGGGCGAGCTCGATTCGCGGTTCAGCAAGCGCTCGCATCGCGGTCATCAGCAGCGGGCGCATATACACTGCGTCGTACGGCTCCACGGAGTCGATCGGAATCCATCCGTGAGCGCCACTAGTCATCGAAGTGCCGCTGTGCCAGCCGGCTGGATCAACTGCGTCGATCATGAACATCTCTCCCGCGGTGAATGGCACACATGGTTGCCGGGGCGAGATTGCTGGAGCGTCGTGAGTGTCACTTGCTCGGACAGTGCAAACAAATGGCGGATACGAAGACCATCTGCGCTGAAAGATTGTGTCGGATTGCTGCGGAGGCGGCGCAGACGGTGGTGGTGGCGGCTGCGGTGGTGGCATCGCCGAAACGCCGGTCGGCTAAGGACGGCGGAAGACGTCCGCAGCTAGTACGGAAAACTCGCACTTGATGATCACTTGGTGGATATCTCGGGCCTCCCGCAACAGCAGCGCAAAATCCGTGTCGGGTTACTGTGTCGGGGACATGCAGCGGACGGGCGGGCGAAGGAAGGCCAAAGAAAGCGAGGAAGAAAGGCTGCGCGCAGGTTCGCGATGGTGTTGTGTTTGACGCGCGCGGAAAGACGGACCCGCACTTAAGAGCAAAGCAGCCGAAAGAAAGAGCGCGTCGACGAGCACGGAAAAGAGCAGCAGCAACAGCGACGCGTGGACGCGACCCGCGGGGAAAAGTTTTCACGGATCGGAGATACAGCGCGTCGGGCTTCGGCTGCAAATGGATCGAGACTTGCACAAGATCGCTTAACAGCGGCGGCGCGTGCTGCGCCCAGCCCGCGCGCCGCTGCGGGGCTGCACCGCCACGCACATCCCCATACATTACGGCATTGCACAGCCACGCATCGCTCTGATGTACCACACTTGTCCGTATATATGTATATGACCCCGGCAGGTCCCCACCTCTCTGATTTATATGTACAACTGCGCCAGTATCTACGGCATACACACAAGCTCCCCAAGTAACTGCCTCTACCGGCGCACATACACCCACACGCTGTCCTTCCGCCGTATCAGCTCCTTCACTACGCTTTCCGGATCCCGCGCAATCTGCTCTATCGTCTTGCGCAGTCCCGCGCCCGTCGCCAGCTCGCGAAGCGGGACCGGCGTCCCAACACCCGCGAAACTGCTCACTGAATACGCAGGCCTCCATACTCCTGCCCCTTCCCTCGCAAACGGCCCGTCTTTGCGGATTGCAAAGTCTTTGTCGAACGACACAACCACAGACACCTTCGGCGCGATCTCCGCCAGCTCGTCTGGATCCTCAGACCGATCATATGTCACATCGTCCCGCTCAAACGTAAACAGCGTCGCACCCGACATGCATGTGGGAATGTCCAAATAGACTGTCGCATTCGCATTCAAAAGCCTATTCTCAGGCTGATGAAGCACGCGCATTGCCTCGCCTCCGGGGTAATTCGCAGCTGACGCCGCTAGCATGAAAAATGAAAGCGCCAGCGTTCCAGTCGCCGTCAATGCAAGGCCCCATACCGCAAAGCGCAGAATCACGCGCTTTCGAGCTCGATCTGAAATCCAAGCTGCTCCGATTGCGCTGCACGTTGTCAGCATTGGCACTACGTACACTATGAATCGCCACTCCTTGTGGGGTTGCGTCGAGTACAGTACGACATATACCACGTACGGCATCACGAGTGGTATAACCCTTCGCACTTGTACCACTATTGCAATCAAAGCAAGAGGCAGTCCAACAGGGTTTAGGATCAGCTTTGGTATTGACAGCACAATGAACGTATACCATGGCTGCACACCCCACTCTGCTGACCGTCCCAACACTGCATTGAAGTAAAAGCCATAAGCTTCTGGAAGTAGAGGCACATCCCAGAAGTAACTGTCAACACAAACCGATAGTGCAATGCCTACCAAGCCACCAATTATGCCGGATGTCGCAATGCGTAAGAATCCGAGCCGACGCGTCAGAAGCGCTGTAGCTGCTAGCGGAATAACGAGCATAACAAGTTCAATACGGAACACCACTGTTGCAAACGCCAAAAGACTGATCGCAACCCCAACTAAGCTATCGTTAACTCCCGTACCTTCCAGCCACAATCCAGACGCAAGCGTCGTCAGCGGGAACGCGAGCATGTTTGGCAGCGTTCGCGACGCGTAGAACGTGAGGTGAAATTGCGTGTACTGAAACACCGCATACCACCACGCAGTGCTTCGCCCAAATGTACGCTGCACCCGCCGTCTAAAAAACACGACTGCTGCCCAATTGATCATGCCGAGCGCGCCTCGCGCAAGGATCTGAAGCGTGAACTTTGATTCAACATGTGTCACAAGTGCAGCCAGCTTCGTCAGTCCTGCAAGCACCGCTGCACCAATAAATGTCCGCGGCACAACCCCAGGAAATTCAAAATGATCATACTACAGAATATCGTCAGTCAGCTTCGACCGAGCGGCTGCATTGAACAAGCGTACCGAGTGAAGGTCTCGACCATGGAAGAGCAAATCATGTATAGCTTGTATGTTGAAGGACTCTTCAACCTTGGTGAATGGCGCCGCGTACAGGTGAGCAATTATTAGTCCAAGGTACAAGATGTCCAGGACATCCATTCTGCTCGAGTTCGGCACTCTTTCCCAGTTTCTTAAACGCCGGGTGAGTTTTATTTACTGAAGGATATATATGTTACAAACGGTGAGATCATCGTGACGTGTGCAGTCTCGGATATTTTGTGGACTCATGAACAGCCATGGGGGGGTTTGTGCTCAAATCCTGTTCAGATCCAGCAGCTTACAACACATTACGTGACTATAGGTGTTAACTACATCTGCACATACACATTTGAAGGATGAAATGGATCAGTTACTAAGTTTCCTACCTGCGGCAACTACAAATATACAAAATCAGCATTACGCGATTCCTCGCCACTTTTTATCGCGCGCGCCGGCTTGAGAAAAGACGCTGCAGAAAGGCCAACATGGTAGGCATATTCACCACCACGTACTCCAGATTGAGCATCTGAATCTCATTTCCTGCCATCTCCAATAAATCATCCAAATTCAACGTCATCTCAAATAATCCGGACTCGCAGCCTTTTCGACAAAGTACGATGGCAAATGTGCCGGGCGTTGGCGATGAAATCAAATAGTACAGGCTTTGCATGTCATACTCGACCAAGTGCGTTACTGTGATGACACCCTTCTTTCTGAGAGCTTGCTGCGAGAATCTGAACGGACCAGAGGACGGGGATGTTTTGCATGTCTTTGCTTGATGCTGACTCTTACTACCCCCAGTACGAGAGCTGGAGCTGGAACTGAAACTTGAACTGTGAGACGCGGTCTGGATACGGACGTTGTGCAAATAAGATCTGTATGTTTCCAATTGCGACTGAAGTTGGTCACTGCGGTTTTTGACCAGTCTAAAGACCGTGTCTAAGCTTTTGAGCTCTTCAATTGTGCTCTCGTACTGTGAACCCCGGCTCTCCACTTTGAGATTTGACAGCTTCGATGCTATCATTGTTACAATCTCCTCAAACTCATCCACAGTTCGCTGCTCTCGCAGGTCTTCAAGCAACCCCAGCGCCTTAGCACCTTGGATGGCCAGCAAAGGATATGAAGACGTTGCCGCAAATCGCGCAATTGTGTGCAGATCAAACGGCACAGTCGCGACAGGGCAGTCCGTCGGCAATGACTGTATGATTTGAGAAAAGGTTTTGATTGTCTCCGAGAAAATGATGTTGTTGTTTGCTTCGTCAAGCCATTGTTCAAAATGCTCCATTTCTGTACGAGACTTGGAGACGAGAGGAAGCTGAATAATAGAACTTTTGTTGCGTGGAAGAAGAGTTGGCGCAGGCCCGAGTTCTTGTAGCAATATTGCGAGTTGTATTGTGTCTGCTTTGCCACCGTCATGCTTCTGAGCACAGAGAGACTCAATATGTTTCTCCAGCAACTGATGTATGCTGTAGAGCTCATCTATCGGAATGGAAATACTATGAGTGAGGTTTGATCGGGAAACAAAATTTCCAAGCTCACGCGAGTGATACATATCCGGAACATTGCACAGGTCGTGAAAGTATTGATTTATTTTTTGCTCATAATCATCTAGGAACTTCGAGAGAGGTGTCATATACTGCTCTTTTGTCGTCATCGAGTGATTGGCCAGTCCTTGCAGCATCTTTGCAACTAACGTCAGAGTCCTTTGTGCCATTTTTCCTGGCCGCCTTGTCACTAATCCGTGTGTATGTGGCATTATGATTGCAGGATTGATCAGTCGGAGAAAGAAAAAAGCACCAATCAGAGAAGAAAGCGACGAGTCATCGATGGTTGCGTACTTTAGTCTTGCGGTGGCGCGGATCTGCTTGCAAATCCATCGAATACCGTATGGGACAGTGCTGAGACTTTCAAGGATACGATCGATGAACGACTTGGCAATTTCAATCAGCATTGACACCCGAGGTCCGGTCAGTGCGAGGACCATTTCATTTTGTGCAGCATCTTCAGCGGACACAAACCTTGACAAGTTGACAGAGCTTTCATCTCCCCCACAGGACGTCAGTGCGTCGAGGTACACCTGATCATACACTTTGAGTGGATCAATTTCTAAATCAGTATTTTTGAGCTCTATTACGTTGTTGACTTGATCAGCTAGGACTGACTTTAGGTACGATAGTCCAGATTCGCGACTGGAATACAGTGTCATCATGCGAGACACGGGAGTATTTTCTCGAAGCAGCGATGCAAAGTCTGGTGTCATATCTGCCTGTGTGGATAAAACATACTGGAACACGGAGAGCAACTGGTACTCCTCAAGCTGTCCGGCTTGATTTCCAAAAACTGTGAACATGACTGTGCGTAAGAATGAGTCGACTTCAGACATTGGCAGGAGCTGGCAGAGAGATGCAATATACTGTGGTTCTGTTTTTAACAGAAACAGCAAGTTGCCATACGCGTCAAGCTTTTGTTTTGTCGGCAATGCATCCTCGTCAGCACTTCTGTCGAATCGCTGTTTTGACACCTTTGAATGCTGTGAAAAGTTAGTCTATAAATGAAAGCAAAAGTTTCACGCTTAACGCACTTTGTCCGATGCAAGCCTGTTCCGAATAAGAAGAGATATCCGGAAGTCAAGATATCTCACATCCTGTTCAACTATAAAATTGTTTTTAGACTGTGCTGAAATCTTCGCTTTCAGCTCACACAGCCGTTGCTGCGCCAATTCCAACGAGTCGTCCGCATGGTATGCTTTGGCCAGGGGCGACGAGTACAAATCGGTTGGCGAAATTCGCTTTGATTGTTTGAATGACATGGTCTTGCGAAGCGTGGGCTCTGAAGTCCGTGAAGTAGTCGTGACTGACAAGCGAGAGAACTGAAATAAAGTGTGAGGGTCATGGACAACTATTGTATGTTCAATAGAGCAAGGCCCGAATTGAGGTTTTTACAGACACATCTGTTGTCTTTTGGTGCTGCAAAAACAGCAAGCATTTGTTACTTAATCGGACACTCTGAGAAGAGGCCGTAGATCATAATCATGGGAAACGCGCTCTTGGACGGTATGCCAGGCATCGTTGCTTACGCTCTATAGTGGACTTGTCTACAGGTGACTTGCATTGATAGTGGCGCGCACACAGGAATAATATACTGCGTAGATTCGTTGACAGCTGCAGAGAACAATAAATTACATACATGCGCGTGCACCAATCCTGGCTCATGACCTAGATGGGAAACGTGTAAACGCGGGGTGGAGCTATTGAAGCGGTAAATGGGGCTGTCCTCCATTCAGAAGCGCCGCCTCACCTGAACTCCACACGTGGCGTCCATTCAGAAAGCCTTTCCAGGCACACTTGTCGATACTTCTACACCCTCATGTAGCCTACGTCAGTGTCGGTGAAGCCCATTGTACATTGCGTAATACCTCTCCATGTCTCTCGAAAGTCGTGAAATCTAGTAAAGATGTCTCACTTCTTTCAGCGGACACGTGGGTCTACCTCCCGGTCGACACGTCTTACTGTCAAAAGTGACACAACAACCGCCTATAGAATCTCCAGTTTTATCACCTAATCTGTCGCACATGGCGCCAATTCAATTCACAAGCTCATGAAAAAAAATTATTCATTTTCAACCACGACGCATTGTTGTCACAGATCCAAACACATCGGAGAACATATACGTACAGCTCTAGCTAAACACAAAACCCTTATTTGAAGGATATTGATGCAAAAATCTAGCGATGCTCGGTTTCGATCCGAGGACATCAGGGTTATGAGCCCTGCGCGCTTCCACTGCGCCACATCGCTGAACCATGAAATTGTGAGGAAACCAGGCCTGACAAGGGCTTGTTAGTAGGTCTTGTGCGCGAATGACGTAATGCCTGAATATGCTCGAACAGGTCGAGAACTTTCGATCCTGTACCAGGCAGTTCGACAGTTCCGTCTTATCCGTTGCTATCTCCGTTCTGTACGTGTATATATATGAGCCCTGTATGCCTTACGGGTATGGTAGATA
>JANIWG010000073.1:0-64489 GCA_030705025.1 Myxozyma udenii
CTTGGGGCAATCTTCTTTCCCCATAACGACTTCCTACGATTGTGCTCTTCCCTAAAATCATTTGTCCTTAAGGTATGCTAGCGGTTCTCTTGTTGTACCGATTGTAGTTATGAAAATATACTAATTTGTCCTTAAGACCTACGAGACCGTCACACCTTTCCCCTACGACATAAGATAGTCTCACTAGCCACTATCTCAACACACGAAAACCCCTTACACTATGATTTAAAAAAAAAAAAAAAAAAAAAAAAAAAAAAAAAGATGCGCGGGCATGCTTGGTACAATCCACTCAAAAGTGTCATCACTGTCGGATCTTTCAAATATATCCGGTCCGGTACAAATCAGGAATTCTTTTCAAAAGTAACGTAACTGAGAGGTCAAACCTTACCGAACCCGGCCTTGTCATGGACAAGCGTCTGCGCATAACGGTGTTGCTGACAGGCCTCTCATCTGAGTACAATCAGCAGCGGGTTAGTCTTGACTCTCAGCAGCAGCAACCCTCCTGGCAGCAAGTTGCCAAAGCTGTCGCGACCACTCTCGAGACAGCCAAACCAGCGATGTCAATGTCGACGACGATTTGTTTCACATTGATGAGGTTGGACTTGCCACAACACATCTTCCTCATGGAGCTGTGAGCAACAATGACATTTATAGAAAGTAATATCGAATAAAAGTTCTGAGGAATTTAGTCTACGACTCTACGTCTATCACTGAATGTGTAAAGTTTATTAGATAGTTAATTAATATGCGCCCGACATCCAAATGTACTTGACATTCAATTCCGTAAAAGTGGGAACTCGAATAATAATGCTGTCAGGATTGATGAATTTGTGAAAAGACTTCAGATACATCTGACAGCACGCTGATAGCCGTGAAGGGTTCTGTGTAGCCAAATTTCTGAAAGCATAGAAAGGGGATTGTATCGATCTGCAGGCCTGTTGTGTGGAGTGCAAAACCTTTGGACCTGGACGAATCTGGACTTGGACTAGTTAGACCCATTTGAGCAGAATGCTAATGAATATTTGAGAGTCTGGGCTAGGATGAGTACAGAGTGGATATAGAGTGAATTTAGAGTACAGGTACGCGAACGCCTTTGGCACTGTGTCGAACTTCTTCACGATGAAGATGCGGGGAGGCTCTGATCCGCAAGGGGTTTTCGCAAAAATTTAGGAAGCTGGCAAGCTTCTGAAGGATCTTAACGTTGTTATTGACGAGAAAGTCAAGATCACCATTCTTTTGCATGGTCTGTTAAAAGATTATCGACAGCTGATTGACAACATCAAGATCTTGGCGGAGCGACTCACCTGGAGGAGAGTCACCGCGAACATAGTTCACTACTATGCAGAGACTTTGGGTGCTTCGATTATGACTCAGGAAGCAGAAGAGACTTCGGCCTTGGTGGTCACGACTGGAAAGGCTCCCCGCGGCGCGTGCCATGGATGCGGGAAGATGGGGCATTATATCGCAATATGTCCCAAGAAGCAAGGATCAGCAAGAATCTTGAAGCCGAGAGCCGGACGCAACGCGAATGCGGACAAGCTGGAAGTGGAGGTCTATGAGCGCATTATGAAGAAGATTCGTGAAGAGAATGCTTTGGCGGCTCGAACCGCGTGTTGCGGCTCGAACCTGTTGATGAGACGATAGGGCTTATCGGCGCGGACATCCAAATGGGCGAAAACGACAACGATTTGCTCAAGGTATGCAGTGATGATTCACATGATAAAGGAAGCGAGCTAACTTGTTCTTACAGTAGACTGAGTTTTTCTGAAGGGCTGGAAGAGCGGGCTCTTGCGGGTGAGACGCGCCAGGAAATGATGGGTCATTTCGTGGACTCGCGCGCATCTACCCTTTTGTATGGAGATAAAACCTTGCTGTCATCTTATGTTAGTTTAGAAAATGAAATAAATGAAGTCTATAAACTTCTATACACTTCCTCAGAGATTATGCTCATGATTTCCACAATTTTTCTCACCAAACAGTCAGGCCACTATCAGCAAACTCATATGCTCTAAGCGCCTCTTGGGCTTGCGCCAGGTACTCTGAGTTCAAGTACCTGTATACTCTAAATTCACTCTGTACCCTCTCTGTACTCATCCTGACCCAGAATAATACTCAACAGCATTTTGCTCAATTGGGGCTTAACTTAGTCCAGATAATGTAGTTCAAGTCCAAATGTTTCACCTATCATATATAGGGGTACAACTGGTGCAGACTAATACAAATCCTTTCTATGCTTAAAAGGACTCTGCTACACAACACCCTTCACCGCCGTCATGTTCCTTTCGAGTCTCTAATCAAAATCCACATGTTTCCTTCGCCTAACACAACACCCTTCAAGGCCTTCACAAAACTCTTCGAGCTATTCACAAAGTCGGTACTCATTTTATTGGATAAATTAGCAAATGATAACAGAGATCTATCCCCACACGACTGACTCGTTGCTCATCAGTCTGAGTCCACAAAGTGCCCTATCATCACAGACTTAACTTTCCCAAAAGCACTCTCCTCCAAAGCCTCAGAAGTACTGTGTCTGTCACAAGAAATTAGCCCAACTTCTTTCAAATGCCTCATCACATACCTGCAAAACATCCTCACTCATGTTGATGTCATTCGCAGACTGAGTAGTGCCCGACTCAGTAGTCGCTGCTGCAAACTGCGGCGCAGCCAAAAATCCTGACTCGGCCGATTCTGCGCGAAGTATCTGCAGCACTTTCTCATAAATGCTGGCCTGTAACTTCTCTCCATCGGCTTAGCCATGCGATACATGCTTCTCATTCTTGCCAACACTCTTGCCAAATTTCGAACGCTTGGCAACTGGACACTTTGCAAGATAATGGCCGAACTTGCCACAGCCATGGCACGCACCACGAGCACCCCTCACGGCCGGCGCAACCAGTGCGGTCGTCTCCTCTGTATCAGACATCATCTGAGACGACCCCGAATTCTCTGCATGATAGTGAACGATGCTGCTCGTGACCTTTTTCCAAGTAAGTCTCTCGGAAGTGATTTTCACGTTTTCAACCAGCTGACGATAGCCCTTTGGCAACTCATGAAGAAGAATTGCGATCCTCACCTGTTCGTCAATAGTCACCATCAACTCCAAGCAACTTGCTTGCCTCTTGAATCTTTGCGATAAAGTCCTGCGGGCCGCTTCCTGCCTTCATCTTCATCACGAAGAAACTCGATACCGTACCGTATGCGTTGGCATTTCTCGAGAAAGAATAACGCTCCTGAATAGCCATAACCATGTCATAGCCTCTCTCAATCGAGATGAGCTCTTGAGCGAAACTTCCTTTCGCCGAACGATAGACTGCGTTGCGTACGCGACGCTCCACATTCATAGCTGCGTTTATCTGCTCCTGCACCGTATAAGTCAGGGCAAATTTGAATTGAGCTGAGTTAAGTTTCCATTAACGCCAATACGGCGAACAATTCATCATTTGCAGCGTGGAGTTTCCTCGACGCAGCAGTCAGATCTGCTGCTTTTACATAATAACGCGGATTTCGTCTTCGTCTTGCTCGGAACCGCACCAACTGAGCGGCTGGTGCGGCTCGGTTAGCGGCGGGGTTGCACCTTTCAGGCGTGCAGTGAGTAGCTTCCCCAGACCTGCGCTCAATAGAGCGGTTTCAGTTCTGCATTCAGAACTATGTAAACGGATGTGGAATATGTGCTTAAAATTATCAAAAACTTTGTAAAGTGAGAGTGCCAGAGTGGTAACTGACGGTTGTTCTGGGGGTATCGATTATTGTGATAATCCAGATAGAGCAGAACCGAGATCGAGGCTCACTCAGGTCGGAAAAGGCGAACCGCGGAAAGTCCAATAATAGAAGTCTGTTCTACCATGTAGTTCGCCTTTCCTGACCTCGAGGCTTCGATCTCGGTTCTGCTCAAGCAATTGATCGTCGCGCATCTTTGAACGCTGCTGGTACGCACACGCACACGTGGCTTTGTCCACCGTGAAATTTCATATGTATCTGTAGAGCAAACTCTGAACAAAAAAAAAAAGTGATCGCATCATATATTGTCATTTTATGTGAGCCTCCTTGTTTCCCTGCTTGACGACAAACGCGTGTAGGACACCGGAGACGTACTATTATATACAAATCATTGATTTGACTGTCAAACTGCGGAGTTTCAAAACATCAATGAAGCTGCTGTAGCGTAAGAAAACAAAAACAGCAAATAAATGCATACACACTGTAACAAACACCGAAAAAAAAAAACAATCAAAATGTAAGAAGCAACCAAATGAAACACCCAAGCCAAAAAAAAAAAAGTGAAAAACGCGAACGCAATGCAATCTATGAGACTAAGCATCAAATAAAATATACAGTAGAAGTGACAGGTAGACAGATCGTATCAACGTGTGCGGAAACCAATGCGCTTTTGGTCAAACTAGAAAGGAGTTAGAGATCAGAACTAAGTAGTGACGATAAGAGATCTTACATCAAAAACCGAAAGAACACCTCTAAGGAAAGGTTCACCAATAACCCATAGTCCCCCGACATCAGCTTCGACGAGAGGACCAACACAGTATCCAGAAGCCTCTTTGATTTTACCAAGAGACGCATCCTTAAATGGAAACAGCCAGCCCGCGTGTTCAATGTGAATTTTTGGATCTTCGAAACACGGATACGACCAGAATCCATCAGAGAGAGGCTGAGCGCCGGATATCGCGTTATAGAACATACGCACATCCTCTGCAGGCGCGAGAATAAATGGACATGTAATATCCAACACACCCTGAATATTGTCTATCACCGTGTTACCATCAACTAGAAGACTGCGAAATAGCATTTGCCAGAAGCCAAATGTTTTAATAGGAGCATATAGTGGATCATCAACTTGATGAGGAGCACCGCCTAGAGAAAGTGTCGCAGAATCGGAGTCGTCGTCATTGAATCGAATTGTGAACATCGAATCTGCAAGCTTTCCTGTCGTTCGAGCATTTTCAAAGAAATGAGGCAGTCCCGTTTGAGTCAGACATGAGTGTGCGAGACCTAGCATGCCACCTGAAGGATTAAGAGTGCGAACCGAAGATCGGTGAGGAATGCAATGAGCGAAATCAATGGAAAAAGTAGAAATACCAACAGCGAGAGAATCCAGTGAAGATACACAGTCCTTAAATACCAGACGGGACTCAGTGAAATATGACTGCGACTGCTCAGCATCAAATCGAGTGCCACGAATGGAAGTGGTGGACTCAACCCAAAAATCAGAGGAAGTCATATCAACGTCAAAATAAACAGTCTGTCCAGGAGAACCAAGACGTAGATCTGCAAACCAGGAACCGTCTTGACCAATCGGCGCAAGTTTGTCGGTTAGCGCCTTTGCCTTGCGTACAACGCGATTGCCCTGCAGTTCGCGTTTCGTGCGTGAATAGCGCGCAAGACATGACTGAAGAATATCACGAAAACGTGCAAGGTCGGCAGTAGTGTCAGGCTTGTATACGCGACCGCCGTGACGAAAGATGGGCATGGTCGCCACTACGCCAGCACCGGGTGAAGTGTCACCTGCGTAAGGCAGAGCAGCTAACACGGGCACGGCGAAGAAGGCCAACGCCAGCGCAACACCGAAAAAAAGTGAAGTGCATCGCATGGCGTCTCGAGGAGCTAGCAGGATTCAGATGCAGAGGAAGCAGAATCAAAGCAGACTCCGAGCGGAAAAAGATGAGAGAGAAAACGGAGCGCTGCTCGCTATACAGTTGTTCGATGTCGCGTCTATGCCAGCTCAGCGCGCAGTGATCCTCAGAACGACCAGAGACTCCAAACAGCGCAAATTGTTGACCGACAAGTAGTGGCAACAACGGTGAAACACACAGCAGAACCGGTTTTGGGGATGGGGGGTGGGAAGAATAAGTACCGCTGTTCAGTAATGTGCTGCGGGTCGAAAGCGGGCGGCGAACAAAAAACGCGTTAGACGTTGCGCGGTGCTTGGTTTTTCCAGACTTGAATTGTGGCCGGCACGCGCGCGCGTATGCAGCACATGCAGCGCACGTTAAATGTTCGCGCGTGCTGCAGCCAGAAACGCAGCCCCAAACCTTACTGCTTGCTGCAGCAGTGTACACGTGCACAAGTTCTTAGCCGTCAGCCGCACAGGTGCGGCTCGTTCCATTTCGTACCTGGCGCGCCGCTCCGTGAACCGAATCCGAACTCTCCACCGGCGGAGAACACAGGAGGCAGCAACTGCCGTGCAGCCCAAACCAGCCGCACAGCGGGCTGACATAAGTGCGGCTCGGTTTTGCAACTGATCTTGAACCAGTTGGGAGCCCCCAGACAATAAGACAAACAACGTATCCACCAGCGTGTCCAAATGAAACGCGAGACGCGACTTGCACGCGTCTGCTCGCTCCAGATTTGCCATGAAAGCACACGCACTGACTCTGCATTGGCATACGGATAGCCAGCCTATTTACTCTGCTCACTTTCAGCCTTCTCATGACAGTCATGGTCGCCTCGCAACGGCCGGCGGTGACAACAATGTTCGGATCTGGCGCGTGGAGCTTACCACTGAGGGTTCTTATCCCACAGTCACGTATCTTTCAACGCTTATAAAGCACACACAGGCTGTCAATGTAGTGAGATTTGATTTCACAGGTCTGTTTGTCTTTTTTTTCAGGCTAACTTCCATCAGCTAACGGATCTTTGTGCGATAGGTGATATCCTGGCATCGGCCGGTGACGATGGAAACGTGATTCTTTGGACTATAGATCCTGAAGGAGAAGAACACCGCCGCATTGGTGAAGAAGAAGAGAGAATGCACGATCGAGAAACTTGGCGGATAAAGCATCTTTGTCGCTCTTCTATGGCAGAAATCTACGATCTTGCTTGGTCGCCTGATTCGCAATATCTACTCGCAGGGTCCATGGACAACGTGGCTCGAATATACAGCGCGTCCACCGGTCTATGTGTTCGTCAAATTGCGGAGCACAGCCATTATGTGCAGGGCGTTGCTTGGGATCCGCTGAACGAATTTGTGGCTACTCAGAGCTCTGATCGAAGTGTCCATATATATACGCTGAAAACGAAAGATGGGCAATTTTCACTTGATCCTCATCACAAAATTTCTCGCGCGGAACTTCCTGTCAGTAACCGGCAAGCAATCGATCTAGAAGCTGCTTCTCCGACTTCACCTTCTTCTTCAGGGACCACAGCAGCACCGTCCCAATCACAGATTCCTCTGGTGAACGATTCTCCTTCGACCTCTGCCCCAGGAACTCCGTCAAGTACAGGGCTTCCTATGAATCCACCTCAAATATCAAGCTCTCATTCACGACGTTCGTCTTTCACTGGTCAGAATTTGCCTGCCGTACGCAGATCGCCCTCGCCTTCGCCCATGGCTCTTCCACTACCAGCGGTACGACAATTAGACTCGCCGAAAATAGGCTACCGAATGTCGCAGCTTTACCACAATGAGGGTCTGACATCATTTTTTCGAAGGCTGACATTCACTTGCGATGGCAGCTTGCTTCTTACTCCCGCTGGTCAATATAAGCAGGCGACCTCAGACGATTCTGCCAACACAGTTTTCATTTATACTCGTAGCGGCCTCAATCGATCTCCAGTTGCTTACTTACCAGGTTTGAAGAAACCAGCAATTGTTGTCAAGTGTTCGCCTATAAAATACAAATTGCGCGATCAGAACTTTGTGGGAACAGAGCACTTAGCTATCAATGTCTCTGATGCGAACGGTACTCCTACTCCTACTGCAATAACTAGTAGCTCCACAGAAACTGGTTCTGAGCCAAACTCAATTTCAGAGAAGTCACCGTATCACTCAGTACATGACTCAACTACTACGACGTCAAATTCGTCTACTGCACCCACCGCTGCCTCGTTTTCACTTCCTTACCGGCTCGTCTATGCTGTAGCAACGCAGGACTCAGTTTTCATTTACGATACACAGCAATTTACCCCTCTATGTGTTGTGTCGAACCTACATTACGCGACATTCACTGATCTGACTTGGAGCTCTGATGGCCGCGTCCTTTTCATGACATCGACAGATGGATTCTGCTCTGACGTGGTATTTGAACAGAATGAGCTTGGTGAGCCCTTCGACAAAGAATCACCTGTTTATCTATCTTCCGAATTGCGTGCTGTCGATTCTGGGTCTACCCGACTATCCACATCTGTGCCCGAAACGCCAATAATAAGCTCAATTCCTGCCATAGCTTCGTCTTCCGATGTTTTTAAAGAATCTATAACAGAGACAGCTGACAAATCAAAAAAGCGGAAGCGTGTAGCTCCGACTTTGATCGGTCATGTACGTCAATAAATTTTGCTGGAATTTTTAGGAGCAATAGGGTAAAGGGCTAAGACTGTAATCAAATGAAAAAATCTTTTTTTGTCTTGATGGATAGTTAGTAATCTTAAAAGTAAATTATTCATTAAGCAGTCCTATGGAATCGGTCATTTATCTTGCCAAATGGCTTTTCCATCCTCTGTCAGTTGCTGCCAATCAACTTTATCGTCAACTGTTATGCTGTGCTCAGTATCGTTTGTTTCAAGTCGTTTCCATGTCGTAATAGAGTTGCTTGTCACGTTCATTTCAAAAATTCTGATACGTCGAATGTAACCACCGTAACCTGCATATCCTCCCAGACCCGCGGCTCCTCCATGGCACAACCAAATCGGCGCCTTCGCCTCCGCCGAATTCAGCATTCCAGTTGGGTTATATTGTGTATCATACATGCAAAAGTCATTAACATGGTCATGGCCAACACTAACCACAGAGACACCAATCTCTGATAACAAAGATCTGGCGCCAGTATTGTATTTTGGCGCCGTCGATGGCTCTCTGTATGAGCCCACGATATGTTTATTTGTAGTATCAATATACTCTGTGAGAGGAATATGAAAAAAGGCCAAAGAGGTGATTTTTTTGGTATGACCACTGAGTGAATTGGTCTCGCTCATGGTTTTGAGTTGATCAACTGGGTCAAAAACCTTGCCTTTGAAAATAGAGCGTAATTGATTATAGGCCGACTTTAGATAATCAAGCTGTGATGCATCAAGCCAATCATACCCAGGCATGGTTTTTGGATTCGGCGAGTATTTGTGCGTATCCAAAAAGTAAGCAACGGCTACCGGAATCTCGTCATTAGTGTGGTCATTTGGGTTATGTGTAGAATCAGCAGCATGCTTCTCAGATTCCTCCGCGTAGATGTATTGTACATAATTACCGACTCCGCGAGCCACTTCAGGTCCCTCTTGAGCAAGTGCATAAGGCAATGTTGAGATAATTTGCATTAGTTTTTCACGAGTCATATCACCTTCGTCATCATGATTACCGAACGTGACTGAATATGGAATACTGCGTGATATTAAAGGAGCCGCAAACTTTAAAAGAGCGGACATTGCGTCTGGTGCAGCATCGCCAAAAATCTGGTCACCTGTAAGAGCGGCAAAATCAGGTTTTTCATCGTCAAGCACACGATCAATGAATTGTAAAGTGCGCAAATCTGCTTGGCAATTCTCCTTTGGCTGGTCAGGGTAAACGTCGAGACATTTTCCAGGACCTGTCGAAAAGTGTAAGTCTGCGATTTGAATAATTTTGAAGCTTCCGTTTTTGTGGGCTCGTAGTACTGCCCTTGGAATTGTCGCTTCACTCCCAAAGTGCAGTGTGATCCGGGCATGAGCATTACCGTGAGATGAACTCAACGCCAAAGTTTCATCTCCTTTCAGTGACCATCCGATACGTGGATCGATTGCATCAATGCCAAATAGAACATCCACCTCAGAAACCGCAAAATCAGTGGGTCGTCCAAACTTGAGCCATAGATTATTGCCTACGGATTTCCATACTCCATTTCCTATCTCCTCTTGTGCCGTCTTGTCACTTTGTTGAACTCCCTTGACTGTCATCGGCTGTTTCTGAGGCACGATACCACCTTTCGACCCCTCTATGCGTTTTTTCCCAAGTGTCACCTCTATGGGTGGAGCACCGATGCTTGCATTGAGTACAACAGTGTCTTGTTTTTTGATAAGTCGACGAGGTACTGTCTTCACGTAGACGTATGAAGATACAAACCAGCGCCGGCGCAAACTCAGCTCTTTGTCAATTCGACTATATTCTGTCGATGCTGGTAAACGCGCGCACTTGAAATCATTGCGCATGAATGGTAAGCGTAAACAGTGTATTATTTTAATGTCCGTTACTATATGCTCTGGTAATGACAATTGAAACTCTGAAAGAACTGGCGCTTGATCGTCAGCGTTAGAAAGAATTGTTGACTGGTTCTGAATTTCATCGCTTCTTGTAAACCACAGTAGTGCAGATAGCAGAAGAAGAATAAGACCGATACGCGAACGAGTTCGCAGCATCCGGAGCAGAATGACAAAGGCCGCGGGCACTATGCAGATACGAACAACGCGCTATAGTGAATGATTTGGCCGATAGATCCACCAGGCTGGACAGAGACTCCAAAAATACTGTAACCAAAATTATAAAATCAAGATGAAAAGCTAATTGAGCACCCGTCAAATATCTATGTGACTTATGTATAAAGTAATTGACAAGGCAAATTTATTAATGCCACATTCGAGGGGTGGAATTGAGCCCGATCCTTGCACAAGCGGCTCGCTCGCTATACTACGCGCCGCTCCGTGAACGCACACGCTTAACTTCTCCACTCAATTCAGAGCCCGGTACACCTTTTGTAGCGTCTTGCAGCCAGATGTTTTTTGTGTTCTTGGCGAATATTGTGCAAAGTATGCTTGAGCAAGGCATTGATCATAGGTTCATGCAAATCACGTTGCTGTAACAACTGATGCGAGCATTCTTAGAAGTTTCCGCAGGCATATCCATTCCCGTCGTCTGCGAGTCGTCCTGGCTTACCTTTCTGCGTCAATGCCGTGAACCTCAAATAATCTGTCTACGTCACATACATATAGCATTAGATCAACTGATTATTAAGATGTGTATAACTGCATGAAATCAACTTCTAGCACAGAATTATAGAAGTGAAAGAACAGGGCAATCAATACATATGGCAAAACGTTTTAGGATGCAAAAAAAATTTAAAGAACTCCCAGATGCTTAGCAGCATGCTCCACATGGTCTTGAGCGAAGCTTGAAACGTAAAAGTAAGAGTGATCATAACCGTCGCAATACTTCACCGTGACTTGATCCTCGCGACCAACTTCCTTTGCCGCTGCAACAAAGTTTTCTGGCAGAAGCTGACCAGACTTGTAAAATGGATCACTAGTTCCCACAGTAATGAAGATATCAAACGCCGGACCCTCATACTTCTTCAACAGTTCTGTTGAGTCATGCGGTGCCCATTCGTCCTCCGATTTCAAATAACCTTTGAACGCCTTTTGTCCCCACGGGCAATTGATTGGGTTGGCAATAGGTGCAAATGCAGACGCCGACTTGTATTTGCCTGCATACTTCAAGAAAAGAGAAAGCGCGCCGTGTCCACCCATGGAATGACCCATCAGTGATACCCGAGTGCTATCAAGCGCTCCGAATTCGGCAAACAATGCTTCCGGCAGTTCCTTTGTTATGTAAGACTCCATCTTGTAATTGCTGCTCCACGGCTCTGCCGTGGCATCAAGGTAGAATCCTGCTGCAGAACCAAAGTCCCAGGAATCGTGCTCGCCGGGGTGATTGGAGTCGCCTGATATAAAGTTAGTCAGAGCAAGTGATAAATTACCATCGAGCACGTACGTGGTGAGGTGTCAGGATACACCACGGCAATTCCATACTTGGCTGCCCAATAGTTGAAAAAGCCTTTCTCAGCTCCATTATCTCCGGTGCAAGTAAGACCAGCAAGATGATAAAGCACGGGAACAGATGCTCCAGTGGCCGAAGCAGCGGGAGGGAGGAAAACGTTGAGAGCCATCTTGCAGCTAAGCACGGTTGATTCGTGCGAGAGCTTAAGTAGCTTACCACCGAAGGTAGCAATTGTCGCGTTTGTAGTAAAAGACATGACGACTACCACGAAATTTTTAGAGCAAAAGAAATGGAATTGATCAAGAGCTGGTGCAATTGGCTTGAGTGGGGTACGCTGCAACTACCGTGTCTCGAGTGGTTAAACGGCGGTAATCGGGATAAAGATCTCTGTGGGCGTCGATGACATGACGATGTGAGGGGATTTGTGGTTCTGTGGCTTCTTTCTGTGGCTGATATAGCCGTGTGTGTGGCTTGGGCAGTATTACATGTGAAGTTATGGTTCTCTGTTTTGGTGATGTGGAGAAATTACTTGGATCTTGTGATTTTAATTACTTCTATGCAGATGCGAGAAGGAGAGTAGATGAATGGCCAGCTAGGGTCAACAAGCGCGTTGCGCAACCCGCAATCAAACATGGATGCGCCGGTTGGAGATGACCCAGCCTGTTCTTTACCGCACACAGATCGCTAACGACGACGAAAATCATAATCACTTTGGAGCGGTACTTCTACATACATATGTTAAACAGTATACATACGTACATACATCATACAACTAGATCGCCCATGAACTGTTGGTATATGTGTACCTCCAGAAATGCGACGGATTTATCGCATTCAGTGTATGTTTTCTACCCGTGGCAAGGAGGCTGCTTTCATCCTCTTGACACGAACTCGTTCTGGTTCCACTCAAAATCCAAGTGTGTAGTAATAGTTCATGTGTCTATTGCATCCAGTCTTTTTCATCAAACATACTATTAATTGACCGTGAATATCAGAGATCTTGGTGATAATATAAAATCGTCATACAAAAGTCCGCATAAAGTAGCAGATAAGTTTTCTCATCATAATTATTGCACGGTCAAAAAAAGTGCGACTCAAAAAAAGACAAACTTCCGTTGATCCGAGGGACCTCGAAAACTAGTAGAATAGAATGATGTGTAAAATATAGTGTATTTGAAAGTTGATTACCTGAGACAAAAAGATGAGAATATGCTGGCCTGGTGGTAACCAGGCAGGTAGTTTTTCTCAAGAAAATTAAATTTAAAATGCTAACTTGTGTTGAAGTAAAAACCACAAGGAAGAATAAAGAGGACTAAGTATGGTTGAGAAGAAAAATTTGAGCCAATTCATATATATATATGCAGACAGGCAGTTGGGTTAGGGCACTGTAGACCAATCCCTCGCGTTTATAATTCCGACTGGTTGAAGAATCAAAAAAAAGCTGTGAGTCGTGTAAGGAAAATCGTTTGTATATATAGGCGTGATCAGAAAAGCGACCCCGATCTTCGAAGATGAATAGCAGTTTCCGATTGACAACAAGGTCACTGTCGCAGTGTGTTTTGCCTACAGCTAGGCCTGGCAGGACAGTGATTGCGCGCGTATTTTCACAGTCCGTCGCTAAGTTTAATGGTAAGCTCTTCTGATTCGGTTCGATTTGAGGAAATCTAACACAGGAGTATAGATGAGCCATCGAGCAATTCGTCGAAACGTTATGTACATCCTCCGTCTATTGCCTTAGCAGGAACTCGTCTTAAAGGGTGCAACATTTTACAAGGCAAAGATGATCCAGAGGCAAAGCCGGACGATGAGTACCCGGACTGGCTTTGGGAGATTCTTGATCCTGTAGCGCAGCAAGCAAAGCTGGACGCGGATCCAGAGAAGAAGGCGCGAAAGGAATGGCGGAAGAAAACCCGACAAAAAATCAAAACTGATAACTTCCTGAAAGCTATGTCATAGGGTAATATCCATCACCTGCTCTTATTTTGTCGGGAATCTCATAGCGGAAGCTCTAAATATTTGGTATTGTTTGGGCGTTTCTTTTGTTTTGTTTCGTGAAAAGTGGCTACTCTGTACATAGTGAACCGAATTTTGCATGACTACGTCAACTAACTATAGTTGTGGTCATTGTGCACATTTATTTGTATGACTTATGATCGGTATAAATAGTTATAATTATTAATACTCATCATTATCACTCTTCAACATCCATATAAGCAACTGAGTCGAGCTTCTTTCCAGTGACCATAATTTTTTATGAGTTCTTCCACATGCTTTGTTAAAGGTTGCACGATCGTGTATACGTGTGGTTGAGCCGCTTGTTCGTATATGAAGACTCCAGCCCCTCGGGAAAGATGTAAAATGTGTAAAAACACTGCCCGTGATTTTATATCGCCGGTGTGGACTTTCGATCGGACGCTTGATTTCCGAGCGCGGCTCTTGTTCACGAATCTCCATCTTATCTTCTCCACTTGCGGTGCTGTAATTTTTCACTAAAGAGATTATTCTCCGTAAAAACATCTCAATTGCAAACATGCCGGAAGCCAAAATCGCGCCTTCTATTCTTGCCGGTAAATACTACGCTTGTTTGTCTGTTTGTCCCCCGCACAAAGTCGGCTAATCCGCGTTCACTAGGTGACTTTGGCAATCTCTCCTCAGAATGCAAGCGCATGATGACCTGTGGAGCCGATTGGCTACACATTGACATCATGGATGGCCATTTTGTACCCAATCTCACCATTGGTGCTCCTGTGGTTACCTGTATCCGGGGAGCTCTTCCTAAGGGTGAGAGCTTTTTCGATTGTCATATGATGGTGTCCAAGGTACAGTTGGACCGATTGTATTTACAGCTTCAATGCTAATTATACTTAGCCAGAACAATGGGTTGATGACTTTGCCAAAGCCGGTGGTGATCTGTACTGTTTCCATTACGAAGCCACCGAGAATCCCGAGGCTTTGATTGATCAGATCCACGCAGCAGGTATGCGTGCTGGTTGCGCTATTAAGCCCAAGACTCCCGCTAGCGCTGTGTTTGATTTGGTTCCGAAGCTCGACATGGTCTTGGTTATGTACGTAGTCCTGCTGTGATATTTACGTACTTCAGTACTGACACCTTCAGGACTGTTGAGCCAGGATTTGGAGGTCAGAAGTTTATGGTTGAGTGCATGCCAAAGGTTTGTTTTTGTCTTGTGAACTAGTTGCATTCTTTCGATCTAATGGTTGAATAGGTTGAAGAACTTCGATCAAAGTTCCCTGATCTTGATATCGAGGTCGATGGAGGTTTAGGACCTGCTACCATTGACACTGCTGCTGATGCTGGTGCAAACGTGATTGTCGCCGGTACTGGTATGTAACTGATGCGCATGAAAGTAAAAGTCATCTGCTAATATTCTACACAGGTGTTTTCTTGGCGAAGGATCCCAAAGAAGTCATTCAGCTGCTCCGCGATACCGTCAACAAGAGACGGCTGGCGTGATTGAAACTCTCCTGGCTGGATACTCGGCTGTGGCTTGATGTCAATTCGGGTACAGGCGGAAAATGAGAACTGCTTAGAATTTTGAGCATAGGCGAAGCATCAACGTGTGTAAAGGTGATGGTAGATATGGCGTGTAATAAATGATTGTATGGATGTAAACATTGATGGCAGGCTGTAGAAGGTTGCGACATGGCTTGTCGTGGTATACGGCAAAGTAATTATTTGGAGTCTGTGATACAGATCCAGAGCCAGCTAATATGTACAATAGTTCTATTGCAGTACAGTAAAAGCTACATATATGAAAGTAATCAATGACGCGAGAAAATACACTGCAGTTGTCGTATATCCTAAAAAGGATTTGCTGCTCAATTACATATAGTTTTCAGATTAGATGAAATTGCTATATCCCAAGACAGGAGACTCTGGTCGGTCGTATTCTCGCGTCACGCGTCTAGAGTCAACAGGTACGTCGGGACTGTCGAACCGCGTATGGTCCGCAGGAACAGTCGCGAGATTTCGTGAAGGCATTGGTGACGCTGTGGGCGATAGCAATGATGAGACGCGGGGTGAGTCTGAAGATGTGGATGTGCCGTCTGAGTCGTATGTCATTCGACGGGCGTGTTTTGAAGCAAGGAATAGACTTGTCAGAGGGGATAGTTCTCGGAATTCATCCGCAAGCTCAGAAATGTCATTCCAGCTATTCGCATCGTCATAGACGTCATCCACGTCGAGTCGTCGCGGAGTGATAGTTGCAGCGCTATCTTTTCGGGCATGCGCCGAAAGAGAGTCAAACGCAGGCTGTAACGGTGGGGTGCCGTAGTATTCACGTGTTGACGAGGCAAGCGAGCGCCGCCAGTACGAATCAAGAATTTCATCAAGCTCGTCTCTATCCTCCGCACGCTCAAACAATGGCTTTTCAGGTCTCCTTGGACGCGGTGGAGCCGGAACACCTGAGTCGCGAGAGCGAATGCTACTGGTGTCAGACAATCGCGCGCTCTGAGAAGATGACGTGCTCCGGAAAGACGGTGCACGCGGAGATGATGCCTCACGACTCATGCGATGCCATACAGGAGGCAGGATTGGTGAAGATGCCTGAGATGAAATCGAGCTATCGAATTCGCTGCGCACAGGTGACACGCCGCCGTTGTTGTGAGTCTGCAGCCTGAGAGCACGGGAGCGCTCTTGTACGCGACGCTGGTTGTTATGATCTCTGTGCCGGGTGGGAATAGCAGGGGCAGTGGTGGAAGCGAATTCTGGAGTCTGTGGTGGTGTTTGCAGGGCAGCGGGAGTGGGGACGGGAACGCGCGAAATGGGAGACGGAGAGGTAGCGGAGTAGCCGAGGGAGGAGGAGCGAGGAGGGGTGAGTGGCGAGGCGGAGGAATGTTGGTTAGAAGGACGACCGCGCTGCGCCGGGGTGGATGCAGAGAGCTTTGCAGAGGAGGCGTGGCCGGCGAGAACTGCATCGTCGACGTCGACGTGAAGGACGTGGGAGACATTATAGGGGCCCGAGATTGCGGAGTGGACGTCGGAGTCGAAATGCTTCTGCTTGCGGCGAGTGGGCCATATGAAGGACGAGCCTAGAAGGTCAGCAGTGGCTCGTGATGGGAAAACATGCGAAATAGGCAACATACGCTCTGGGCGCTTCTGGTTCTGCTTTTCGTCGAGCCAGACGTCAAACATTGGCGGGCCAGGAACGACCGCGTCACCGATACGCTGGGCCAAAGAAGAGACATTCATTGAGGAGTTGTCTTTGTCGGATTCGGATGGCGGATCGAGCTTTGTGACGGGGGTGATGTCGAAAGAACTGATGGCGTCAGGAGAGCTGCTGATGCTGAAAGACTTTGTCTTTGTGGGGACAAATCGTTGATTGTGCGTGGAGTCTGAGGAGGAGGAGATGGCGGTGGTGGCGGTGGCGATTTCGGGAGTTGGAGGGTCTGTGGAAGATGAGGATGTTGACGAGGTGGACTTGAGAGAAGAGAAGCGAGCGAGAGAGAATCTGCGGGGGAGGACGGCGGGGGTATTATTTGCATTGCTTGAGGAGGAGGAGGAGGAGGAGGAGGAGGAGGAGGAGCGTGGCTGGGCAAATGAGAGCGAGCGCGGGAGACGGGACGAGGAGGATGGTTTTCTGTTTTTGCGTAGGACGTCTGCGGGAAGTCTGGTGTGAATTGTGGCCGTGGAAGACGGCATGGGGAAGGCGGCGGAGGGGGAGTAGTCAGGAACTGGAGCTGAATCTGGCTCTGAAGCTGGCTCTGAAGCTGGCTCTGAAGCCGGTTCTGGAGCTGGACCCGGGGTCTGCGACGGCGGTTCGGCGGCGGTGTCGCGCAGGAGCTCTGGCGCGGGAGACGCGGGTGACGCGTTTGGCGCAGTTGCCGCCGACGACGCGGACTTGGACATGGTCTCGGACATGGAGACGGATCGAGCGACGGGCGGTCTTAGAGTGCGCGCACAAGCGGCGGGCGCGCGCTGAACGCGGACAGCGAGGACGAGGATTAATTAATATAGGACGTGAAGCGGGCACGCGGGATGAGGCCATCTGAGCTTAGCGAAGAGCTGCCAGACAGCCCGTGCACGGATCCCGCATCTCGCCCAAAACGGCAAAGTGAGTGCATGATGGCGCAGATTAATTCAGGGGCGCTGTCCCGGGCGGTGTGCCTCCGCGGAAAAGGGGAAAGGCCATGTGCGTTTTTCCCAGATGGGCAGCCAAAGGGGCATTCAGGTGAATAGCCACGATGATGAGCACCAGCTGTCGAAAGAGAAATCTTCTCCAGCAGGCAGAGCGCGTGTGCGACGGCCGGTGGCAGCCACGCGCCGCCAGCTGTGCGTCGGCGACGGCCCCAAACCAGAACCATTCATTATAAGCAGTTAACAGATTGAGTGCACTATACGACTATATACTATGTAACACTGCGTCGACACACACCGCTCTTCACTTTACTTCCCGAGGTGGAACCAACTCAGAACTCTCGTCCAACTCGGGCAACTCGGGCAACTCGGGCGACTGCTGCTGCCGTCCTTTAGCCTCGGTCTTTCGCCCTTTCCCCGTCCAGCGTTTCTCCGCGCCGTCCTCGTCGGTGCGTTGTCATTTTGCTCCCATTGCTCACGACAACTTCACCAATTCAAATTATCACGACTAAACACTACTCCACCCGCCGCACCCGGCCCGTCTCCACCTCATACACCCACCCGCTCACCGGAATCTCCGCCTTCACCACTCCGCTCTTGCGAATGTACGCCACGTCCTCCGTCACGCTCTTCTCGAGGCTGCCTTTTGTCAGATCTTTATCAACGACTCCTGCTTCCTGAACACAAAAAATACTCACTCTGCAAACGAGCGGAACTCGCCCTTGTACTCCGCCCCGCCAAACCGGTCGTGCACAATCTTGTGCAGTTCCTCGTCCTTGAACGTCAGCATCCCGCAGTCCGTGTGGTGGATCACCAACACCTCCTCCGTGCCCAGCAGCTGCTGCGAGATGATCAGCGACCGCAGCGCATCCGCCGCTCGTCCGCCTGTCCTTGTCAGCCTTCTCTCGTCCCTCTCACCGACCTACTCACACACACACTCTCTCTCACTCACCCGCGTTCCGGATAACATGCGCATCTCCCTCTTCCAATCCAAGAAACTTGGCCGGATCAAGCCGCGCATCCATACACGTCACTGGTTTTTCACAGCATCGAGTCAGCCCTTAAGCTCGTTCCACTCCATTTTTTTTTTTTGCTTCCGCACTCACCAACCGCAAACTTGCGTCCAGGCGGCATCGGCAGCGAGCCCTTATCAAACCCCGCCGCATACTTGTCGTTCGCCGCCGTAATTTCCGTGATAATCTGTGTCGTAGCCATTGTGTGCTGTGGTTTCTCAATTACTCCTGTTTCCGTAGCTACAGCAAAAAACTAAAAAGCCATGTACACTACCCAAAACTGCCGCAACGCTTGTATCTTTATACTGGCCATCGCGATCGCATCGCGCCAGATGTCGTGATCGCATGTGCTCTGGCGTTCCCCGCAGCGATGTGCCGCACAGCACATGAGCGCCTCACATCGTTTCACAGCTCATCTACAACTACATGGAGATTTTCATTGTCTGAGATCTTTATAAATATATCGTTAGTCGAATCTTTCACAAACTTTCTCCTTCTCATGAATTTACTTTCCATCATCGATCACTTCTTATCCGCCCCGTACGAGCGCGTCGCATAATGCCCGTCCTCAACAATCACATCCTGCGGTCTATAATCGTTCTTTCCCGAAAGATAAGACTCAATGATATTCTTCGTTCCCGTCGCATAGCGCACCTGCGCATCAACCGACGTTCCCGAAATATGCGGCGTCATCGCATTACCACCACCATACTTGTTCCGCATCGAGCGCCACGGATGATCAGCCGGCGCAGGCTGCGGAAACCACACGTCGCCACCGTAACCCCGCAATTGGCCAGACTCCAGTGCTGCTGCAACGTCCTCCTTCACGCAGATTGCTCCGCGTGCAGTGTTCACGAGCCATGCTCCGGGCTTGAATCTGGAAAGCAGCTTTGCATTGATAAGGCCCTTGGTGGACTCGTGAAGCGGGCAGTTGACTGTCACGACATCGCACTGCGAGACAAGCTCCTCAACTGACGGAACATGGCGACACTGCAGCTCCTCTTCCACATTCTTTGGCAGTGGCTGGTAATCATAGTACAGCAGTTCCTTGGGATCAAACGGAATGCATCGTTTCAACACTCGCTGGCCAATGCGTCCAGCGCCAATCGTGCCGATGACCTTGCCCTCAAGATCAAACGAGTCCTTCGCCGCTCCGGCAACATCCCACTGGTTGTTGATGATTTGCTCGTGGGCAGGAACAAAGTTGCGCACGAGCTATTTTCTGTCAGCATGTTTTTCACGATCGCAAAAAGAAGGGGGAAATAAAACATACAACCAACATGGTCATGACGACGTGCTCGGCAACAGACGTCACGTTCGATCCAGTGACTTCCGCGACCGTGATCCGGCGCTCGTTTGCAGCATTCAGGTCAACATGATCCGATCCGACGCCCGCTGTGACGCAAAGCTTGAGGTTTTTCGCCTTCTGGATGCGTTCGCGCGTGAGGTAACCAGGGTGAAACGGGGTGGTGATGACGATTTCAGCGTCGACGATCTCCTTGTCAAGCGTGCTGTTCGGTCCTTCCTTATCATCCGTGACCACATACTTATGGCCCTTCGACTCGAGATATTGACGAAGCCCGAGCTCGTTTTCGACGCATCCAAGAAGACGAGACTCATCCTTGGCGTGAGCGCCAGCTCTGTAAAGAATAGCGAGAACTTTCATTGTAGAGTATCCTGGATCCTGATGAAGGTTGATGCTGTGAGCAATTGACTACACGGCGAGACCTCGTGTATTTATACACCTGTCTGTAGAGAGAGGGGTATTTTTTGACGTAATGAGAGGGATCTCGGGACGCTGGGTGCCTCGATCATGCCTCGAACACGCCTCGATCGGGATCGGGCTTTAAGCGTGGTATTTCTGAATGCGGCAACACTACAAACTCCCTTACAGCTCCTCTGACCACGAAGGTACGATGTACAATGCTCTCTCCATTGCTCTATACAGGACAATAAACGCCACAAAGAACAAATGCCCGTCGTCTCGTAAATCTTCCATTCCTCTTCTCTTTTGGGCGCGGGGTGCGGGGTATAGTGGCGCTGTACATCCGCCGCACCCGCCGCACCATCGTCATTCGATACTTCCCCATTCGGCAGCAGCACCTCCTCCAATCAGAGCGGCCATACGCCTACGCAATCGCGTTTTTCACCCAGCTCTCGAGCCCGCCCTGGATGATAATGTCCTGCAGATTCGGGCCCAGATCGCCCACCTTCTGCTCCAGCACCACCTTCGCGTTCTCTTCCCGTCCCTCCCGCACTTGCACACGTGCCCTCGGCACATCCCACCGAATAAACAGCCCCGTCCGCCGCGTCAGCTCCGCCGGGGCTCCGGCGTACCGCTTCCGCAGCAGCGCAATCAGCGCCGGAAGCTCAAGCGTCAACAGCGCATTGTTGATGCTGTTCCGGAAAAAAATGTTGCCGAACGAGCCGGTCACAACAAGTCGAATGTCCCGCGCCAAAATGCACGTCGCCGCCTGCTCGCGTGACGAACCCGTACTGTTTCTCCATTTAGTAACTTCCATATAAACATACACACAGTCTCACACAAACTCACCCAAAGTTGAATCCGCTCACAATAACGTCGCCGGGGCCGGTCTTCTGGCCAAACTCCGAATCGTAGTTCTCCATGCACACCTCCGCCATCTTTTCCCGCGGCACATCATCCTGGTACGTATACTTTCCAGGGTAAATACCATCCGTGTTGCTAAACCGCCCAGTCAGTTCTCGCACGCGTCGTCTCATCATCAGCCAGATCAACTCACATGTTATCAGCATCGCAAAACACAAGCTCGCCTTCGATCAACGCAGGGAATCCTTCAAGCACTTGAGTCGGCGCAGCGTCACTCTCAATCGCACCTTCCTCGCCCTTAACAATCGGTATCTCCGTACTCACAAGCTCTGCAGTCTCTGCAACATCACCACCAGCAACCTGCTCTGGCGAGCCAATCTTGCCCAACACAGCAGACGCAGCAACAACGGCAGGCGAGGCAAGGTACGCGAGCGCGTCCCGGCTACCCATCCGTCCCTTGAAGTTCCGGTTCGTGGCCGAGATACCAACCTCGCCATCCTTCAACAACCCAGTTCCAAGTCCAATACACGGTCCGCATCCAGCTGGAAGTGGGCGTGCACCACTATCAAGCAACGTCTGCCACGCGCCCTCGGCCTCAGCATCAGCTTGCACCATCGAGCTAGCAGCAGCAATGTAAAACTCAACACCCTCAGCAACCTTGTGGCCCTTGACCACTTCCGCAGCAGCCTTGATATCCGACAACCGACTGTTTGTGCACGAAACAAGATACGCTTTGTTGATTGGGATGTTTTGCTTCGCAAGGTCAGTGAGAGAGTTCATGATTTTAACAGAGTTGGGACCGGAAATGTATGGCGACAGCGTCGACAGATCTAAAACAAGATGCTTCGCGTAAGCTGCATTTGGTGATGCAGAAAGAGCAGGATCGCCGCTTGCGTAGGCCGTAGCAAGCGCCTCGACGCGCTCAGAAGAGACGCGGGGATGAGGCTGCGGAAGACGCAGAACGCGCATGCGAAGCCAGTTGATGAGTACGTTGTCAACGGGGAACAAGCCAGAAAGCGCACCCCATTCAGTCGTCATGTTCGCAATGGTAAGACGGTCGTCAATAGAAAGGTCTGGGAGTGCATCGCCGGTGAATTCAATAGCGTGGTTCAAAACTTCGTCGTTGTTAAACGCACCACACAGCGCAACAATAACGTCCTTGCCTGAAACACCAGGCGCCAACCGTCCGCGTAGTTCAACCTTTGCCACAGGTGGAATCTGCCACCATGTTTGTCCCGTAGCCCAAATCGACGCAGCATCGGTGCGCACCATGGGTGTACCAAGACAGCCCACGCCGCCGTACGTGTTTGAGTGCGAGTCCGACGCAACGGTCAAGTTGCCGGGAAACGCATAACCTTCCTCAACAAGGATCTGGTGCCCAATACCGCGTCCAGCAGGATAAAAGTCAATTCCCTGCTCTTTACCAAAGTTCTCAATGTTGTGGTACTTTTCCAGATTCTTTTCCGAGTGATTCTGCACGTCGTGGTCAAGCGTCAACACGACCTGCCGATTATCAAACACCTTCTTCGCGCCAAGGTTCTTAAATTTCAGGGCAACAGGCCACGAGTTATCGTGCGTCATGCAATGCTCAGGCTTGATAGTCACAAAATCCCCAGACCGCACAAACTTGCCAGGCGCGAGGCCAACACTGTATTTTTGCACAATCTTCTCAGTCAAGTTCTGCGGAACCGTCGTCGCAGTCGCAAGTCCCCGCGCCGCCACAGTCACCGCGCCAGAATGCGCAAGCGACTTGCTGCTGCTTCGCAACGCAGCCACGAGTCTCGCAACTGCTTTCATCGTGTCGTGTAATGTACACAAGTTGTCAGGTCGTTGAAGAGTGGATGACAACGGTGGTCAAATGGACAGATGACTATTCGTCGAGACTTTTTTCCGACGGGAGTTTGCGTGCGGCGCGAAAGTTTGAGATTTTTTTTTGTCTGTGTCCTCGACTGATGACTGACAACTTATATACGGCGGGCATTGCTCTGGTATTAGTTACAGTAGTTACTGTACAAGTGATCGCTGCGAGGCTGCTTTGGAAGTGAGCGTCGGAATGGTAACTGGCTGGCGCTGAGCACAGTTTGATTGCAGTTCATTTCAGATCAAGAACGACCGTCGAGGAGTCAACGCACCGAAAGTTCCCCGCAAAGTGTGCTGGGAGAGCGCAACGGTGAATCATCACGATATGCAGCGACACCCACAACCATCAACCGAGCTTGTTCTCAACCGACTTTTGAGCGTCAAGGACATTTCTCCGTTTGTCCTTCTTCTTGACTCACCGATTCAGACAGCAAAGTATCTTTTACTTGAGTTTTTACGTCGCAATTGTGGGAAACCAAAAGGTGATTTGGCGATATTATTCTTGGCGTACGAAACAACAAAGCCGGCGATCAAGGCGCTCGCGCAGGATCAAAATGTTCAGTTTATTCCGTGTCATCGACTATCGCAAGCGGAGGTGCATGAGAAGGTGACTTCGTGCATTTTGCCGAATCAAAGTATGTTGTCGCATAGTAACGGATATAACGACACGACTAACGCTATTTAGAATCACTCATCTTGATCGACTCAATGGATAGCATTCCCACCGAACTCATCACGTCTTCAATCATGCCTTTATTGCGCCCTCAGTCTACTTTGGTTGCGATCTCTCATCTTCCATTACCACGTCGTTACCCTCTTTTGATCCCATCCTCAGTCTACTCACCATCAACACGAACACAGTTACTTTACCTCGCTACAACAATCATCAACGTTCTTCCATTAACAGATGACGATGCAGATGATCTTAAACTTGATGTATCCGCTAGCGCATTTGTGCTACCGGCAAATGCACACGCGAAATCATGTCATCTTGAACTTACCCACCGTCGGAAATCAGGAAGAGCAGTTCAGGGTGTTTTGATCTTTGACCATGACACACACACTATCACGCAAGATCTATCGCGTTCATCCGACGCTGCCGATTCCAACTCTCTATCCGGCGCAACCGACGCAACCGATCAAGACGTTCTTCACGGTCTCACAACGTTTAATCTCGGGATGACTGAGAAACAACGTCTTGCGCGTGATAATGTCGAACTGCCGTATTTGAAAGCACAGCAAGGAGGCGCGATGGGTGAGGCAGTCGGCGGAGCAATTATTTATGAGTATGAGCAGGAGGACGATTATGACGAGGAGGATCCATATGAGGATCCGTTTTGATGCGTGCATGTGATGGGTTTCGGAGTTTATCTGGAGTTTTTTTTTGACATTATTGCGGTTTTCAATTCTGATAATTTCAATCATATCATCATTACCTCTCTACACTGCCGGGCAGATTATAACAAATATTATGTATTCATACAGCCAACGACGGAGCCCATGAGTACCTGTAACGGTCACGGACAATCCACTCACGCCCGTATCATACGTATGATGCCGTACATGTTACAGCGCATGCAAAAAAAACGCGCACACGGGATTCGCCGCAACAAACACCGTAGTAGTTTATCTCAGAAATATCCACCAGATCAAGAACACGAATATGAATCCAGCGCCCACAACTGGCGCGTACTGTCTAATCATAGCGTCGAAATTGATTTTCTTTGCCGCATTACGGTATTTAGACGACTCTGCACGCAACGATGATGAAAGATTCGACATCCGATCTAGACTGTCACCGCGGTACAATAGGTCTTCAATGTTCTTGGTCATCACGCGAGTAACATCCTGTAGTTCGGCATTTAGCTTGTCAAGGTTCACGGACGTTCGCGTGTCTTCGTATACTCGTCGAGTCTTCTCAATGTAGTTTTCTATTATTTGTGTTAGCGCAGACCATTACCGCTATGAGTAGTAGAATGTACGAACCAAAAGTCATGAATGCAAACGCGCGTAGATCATCCACGTGCAGTCGGCTCGCGTACGAGTTTGTGAATTCTTTCTCAAGATCCTCGAGATACGTAAATGCAAGTTTCCGAGGATACGACTTGTCGCACGCGGTTATATAGAGAATCCCGCTTGAAATCAAATAATGATGTGTGTACATCCCAGACTCGATTGACGCACGCGGCTCCGATGACTCGTTAAGCTTCCTCATGATGTCCTTCTGCTCAGCACTAAACTTCGCCATATCATCCTTCGCCTGTCACTTGTAAGCGTCTCTTCATTACTCTACACGTGTTGCATTGAAACATACCACCGTGTCATCAGTCCATCCTGTCAGCGGGAGCTCTGTGTCGCGTTAGCAGATGTCGCCGCATAAAACTCAAGATCACGTACTGTCATGCAACCGAATAATCGACGTATTGAAAATCATATTGCTTTGCTGTATGTATTGTTCTTTCCAGCGTTATAAGATTGATGTAAATTTGAGTATTTAGCAGCTCTGGGTGCAATGCTTGGCTTTTGATGTATCGCGCGCGATCTCAACTCCTGACTTTCCACGGCGGCGAGTCACAGCCACCTAAAAGCGACTATTGCTCTGAATCCTCGTATTTGTTGCAGACAATATCCACAACAAGAACGTGAAGCCCACAAATTAAAACACTGCAGAGCGCACTCAAGGCTTTAAGATCGCAATAGGATAACTGATGAACGACAAGTCGACTTTCGCGTTCACAAGTCGAGCAACGTGTTCAGTCCTGCGGCTCTTAACGTCTCGCGTGCGCCTCTTCAATTGTTCTGATGGCTTATGACTTACATGTACTAACACACAGCTTTTCAGCGTTTTCCTCTACAGCTCCCCAAATCTACAGTTATTATCATGATATGTTACACTGCTGAATGCTAGCATTACGACCCAGGGAGCAAAAGCTCCATATCGCGTCGATACGATGTTGGTAACGCGCAGCAGCAACCTTCTGCTCGTGCGGCTCGGGGCGATACACATCGATGGCATCGACAGATCGACGTGTGCATCTCCACAATTCCATGAAGAGATTATGCGTTTTGTATGATGTGATATATCGGTCGTATAAAGGCTGGTACGCGGGCTTGATTGAGAGAGCTTCATAAACGTTTTGCACAAGACTGTGAAATCGAGATCAGAAAGAGGACTCTAAACATCGAACGCAAGACGAACTTCACACGTGCATCATGCGCGCTGCACCGTCGCGGAAGACACCAAGTGCGCTGATACATATAACATGCTCGCCCTTCTCTGAGAGGAGGAGGACAGGTATTTCGAAGGCAAAGGCGTCTAATATTTCCGCTTGCTCGTCAACGCACGTATGCTCGACAATGAAACGCTCTTTGCGTTTCATCAACGTCTGGACTTGATCCGTCTCTAGCTGTCAGCTCAGAACGTTGCCGTCTCCGATCGACTTTATATGAACATCCTTTGCGACACTGTTCATCCGTTTCTTCTGCAAATGTTCGACTTCTCCACACCAAAGACAAGACAACTGGTATGACTCTTTGCGACAGCAAAGTCACTACAAATTGCTCTCCGTGTGCCGTCGCCAAAGCCATCCACAAACCATTCACTCCGCGCGTCAATTGTGCCTCGACACTTCTGAAACTTGTTCACTCCGACGTTTGTGGCCCGCTCGACGTCAAGACACCCAACGGCGCTCGCTACTTCATTACATTTACAGACGATTATTCGACAATGAAGTTCATTTATTTGATTAAACGGAAATCTGAAGTTTTCAACTGCTTCAAACAATTCTTACTTATGGCCGAACGACAAGCCGAACACAAGCTCAAGATTTTTCGCTTTTGTGTCGATTCGGGTATCACCAGCCCTATCGAAGCCCTATCGAAGCCCTATCTAACGCGTCAACCGCACACTTCTCGACAAAGTACGCAGCATGCTTGGCCACTCTGGTTTACCAAAACAATTCTGGGGATATGCTCTGCACACTGCCACCGACCTCAAAAATTGCAGTCCTGTCAGAGCTCTGTTGAATCCCCATCCTCGAACTCCATACGAAGTCTGCTATCACACAACCACGCGTCGATGAGGCTCTTGATTTTGTTTCTCTTCTTTTTCTTTGTTAAGTTACAAATGTCCAATTATTTTGAACTCGACTCCAGTTGGAAGCCGTCCTCCAAGCACTGAGCAGCGAAACTCATGCAATGTCTGATGACTTGCCGTTTTCTGGCAGATCGCTGTTGTAGTTTGTCTACGATCGACACGGTTGTCGTATAAGCAGTGCATCGTTAGCTTTAGTGCTGCAGAATATGCGCCTAAAAACTTGCGGACAAAAGTACGCTCAGTATTCGTAAAAGCAGCCAGAGATTACTTGACGGCTAAAAAGAGGCATTGAACGACGGTGATGTAGATTAGAACCCTGGTAATATCCCCCTGTTATTCCCGGATGACCCGTGCATGCTCGTTGCAAGCGCACGTGCCAAAGCTAATTAGCGTTGTTTGATTAAATATTCGCATCAGCGCCATGACAAAACGCCGAGCCGCTTTGGGCTGTTCAAAAGACAGAACAGTAACTGACTGTACACTTAACTATGTATGCTTGCCGATAGATCATAAGCCAGCTCGATTTCTCCACCCTCTCTTTGCAATGTTGGCCATGCCGGCCGACTTATCACCACCGCCTGCCGCATCTGCCGCAATGCTGGACAAAAACACCGCAAACGACGACAGCAGTAACGGTACTACGGAAGGTGTATTCCACGATGACATTGATCCAGAGCTGCGTCCGGATGTATTTCGATCCACGGCTCACGAGTTTGCTGCTGTGGTTGTTCTGGCATTCTCGGTAGTCATGAACACATCGTCAACTGCAGCCATGCCGCTCTCGGCACCTTCTATCGGCGTTGATTTCGATCTCGATAAGTCGACTTTATCCTGGTCCACGCTCTACTTTCAGCTTGCGTTTAGTGCAACAATCATTCCGTTTCTGGTGTCGCTGATAGATATGGCCGCAAACGTCTGATTGCGGCAGCGTTTGCATGGTACACAATCTGGTGCCTTGCAACGTTGTTCACAAGGAGCCATGTTACCTTCAACATAAGCCGTTGTATGCAAGGTATTGCATCTGCTCCCGGTCCGTCAGCCGCCATGGGTATTCTGGGATCCATATATTTGACTGGTCGACGCAAGAACACAGTTCTGGCTTTATTTAATTCAGGCAATGCTTTCGGTGTTGTTTTTGGCTTGGTTACGGGAAGTCTTGCCATGAAGTACTTCGACTGGCGCGCGATTTACTACATTTATGCAATTTGCTACATTGCTTTGTTTGGTCTTGTTGTCGTTCTTGTACCAGAAGATGGTGTGAACGACAGCATTGAGCTTCCGCATGACTGTGCTATCAATTAATCACAGAGCTTTGACTTTATGGGTTCGTTTCTTTCTTTTGCAGGTGTTTTGTTGTTTTTTGGTTGGTGTTTCACTGTACGGTTCTGTGGGTCGGACATGGGCTTTTCTTTACAATATTGCGATCCTTAACGGACTGTTCGTTCTCGTCTGTGCGTTTGTTTGACATGAGTCAAGCGCCGAGAATCCAATCATCCCGCTAAGCATTTGGCGCTCTCCTCGTTTTGGATTACTTATGGCGGTGGCGTTTTTTTTGGGATGGTTTGCATTTTCGAGTGTACTCAATGTTTACGGTGATTTGTTTCTGCTGAAATTCTTGGAACTGTCGTCGGTGTTTGATGCTGTGTACATTGTTGCTACACATTGGCTGCTGTGACCATTACATTGGTTCGCACCCTATTTCATCGCATTCTAGGTACTCTGAGTTTGATTCTTTCAACCGGCTTCATGTCCGTGACAATGGTTACTTGGGCTACCGTATCGCCCACGCGATTGGGAATCACGTTTTTAAGAAACGCGTTACCTGAAATGGCTGCTATCATTATGAATGCGGATTTTATGATGAATGTTTTTAGTCCGCGTGTACTGTCAACTGTCTCCCGTGAACAACCATCTGCAGCTGCAAGTATTTTGTACACTATCATATTTACCGCAAGCATAATCGGCACACAGGTCTCGTCTTCTATCATACAGCAAGTTCCGCACAACACATCAACTAAGACTGAAGAGATTGAGGCAAGATACCAAGGTGTTTTGTTTATGGCTTTTGCTTCTGGAGTTGTTGCCATGATCATGGCGTGTTTTTTGAAAAGCGGCTATCTCAGTACGGATCTTGAATATTCTGAGGAATATGTAAATGCTCAAGCTGAAACTGAAGGTGACGAAGCTCTTAGCCGGTATGTAAAGCTAATCTCATTTGAGAATGGCAAATGACTAACCAATACGTTTAGGCCTTCATTAAAAAAACTTCCCGGAACGTGCTTGCCATGATCTGCATTAGCTTGGTTCTACCTGCGATAGGCGTGGACTCCAATGTGAGCTTTTTTCTAACCATTGTCGCTGCGTTATAACTAGATTAATTATCATAAATGCTAGTAGAACATAATATCTCGTGCAACTATTATAGTGTAGTACATTTACAAGACTTAAGCCAGCTGCAAATCCTTTGCCACCAATGCTTCACAAATTGGATGATAAGTAGATCTCATACTCTTGAAAAACTCCTGTGATTCAAACACCGGATTCTTCAGTCCTTCCGTCTCCGCAATCGTCTTTTCAGCTTTATACCAGCTTCTGTACAATGGGCGCGTGAATTTCATACGTCCTTGACGAGTAAGAAAGTCTTTCAGGACAGTGACGCGGGACGAGACGAGTTCAGGTACGGCGTCTCGCAAAACAAGCATGAGCCATCTAAAGAGGATTTCAGAGTTGAGCGAGTGCGTGAAATCGTAGTACTTGTCCATGAGTCCTAGCGTAGGTGCAGCAAACGCTTTGAGTTCCAACAAAGTCTCAAGAAACACGATTTTTTGCTCGCTTGAAAACGTCTCAACACCAGACTTCAAGTACGCATCGTCAAAGGCGCTGCCGGAGGACGACGTTTTGTCTCGCACATCACCCGAGTTCCATGTATCCGCCAATTTCTGAACATCGTCGACAAGACTTGACTTGAATGGCATTCCTGGAAGAGGCGGCATGCCAGCACTAAACAGCCATGTATCCCAATCCATCTCCTTGATCACCGTTGTGGCGCCCGCATCGTTGGAGAAGTAGTCTGAAAGCTTTGTGCGGAAATCAGTTGTGTTTATACTTTTTCCCGCAAATGTCTCGACGTATGATTTGAGAAAAGCGACAAATTTGTCAAACCCGATTTTTTGTTCGAGATTGAACAGCAGGTTAAACCCTTTCTCATACGGCACTGAAGAAAACGCGTCATCTGGATCGATTCCCTCGAGATCAGGAACCAAGGCAGTCAAAGGATTCGTTGCTCCGAACTGGTCAATGGAGTCTTGGAGCGCACGCCAGCCAATGATGGCGGAAAACATTCGACTATCCTCGCCGTGCAGCGTTCGCAAAATAAGACGTTCAACATAAACGGTGAATCCCTCGTTCAGCCAAAACGACTCCCAGTCTCGAGACGTGACCAAGTTTCCGCACCATGAATGCGAAATCTCGTGAGCGACAACATCAACGAGTGACTTATCACCAGCCAACAATGTTGGAGTTACGAATGTCAAACACGGGTTCTCCATTCCACCGTATGGAAACGACCCAGGAAGTACGAGGAGATCATAGACGTTCCATGCATACGGCGGAAGAAACGACTCTGCAGATGCGACAAACTTCTCTGTATCATCAAACTCCCAGACACATGCGTCGAGCATCTCTGGCTCCGTCCACACCTTAGATCGAGGACCAATGTCCGCAGATACAAGGTTTCCGCACGCGAGAGCAATCAAGTATGACGGGATTGTTTGAGGTTGCTCAAAGTGGTATTTCCGCGCCGGTGTACCATCGGCAAGAGTGACGTCGGCGCCTTCGATATTACGGTTGATGGCTGACATTACTGGAACCAGAGGCTTCATGACCGTAACGTCTGCGGAGTACGACAGTTTGATTGAGGGTGAATCCATGCAAGGCAGAAGGGATCGAGCGTGAATCGCCTGGCATTGAGTAAACATGTACGGATGCTTCTTTCCAGATGTCTGGTCAGGATTGAGCCATTGAACTGCCGTGCAATTCTCGGTCGTCGAGTATGCGATTTTGACTTTGAACTCCTGAGCTGATCGCACTTCTTCCGGCAAAGTGATCGTGAGCGCGGATCCAAATGCTGGACTATATGATCCAAGTTCAAAAGAATCAACGGTAGTACCATTGACAGAGACGCTATGGACATCAATTGCGCGCGTGTCAAGCACGAGATCGTCCTTATCGGCGGCGACATCGACGCGAGCGACGTCGAGCTCAGCGGAGCCAATTAGACGCTTCGCGGTGAAATCAATGGTGACATCGAGGTAGATGTGGCGGGTTGTAAACTTTGCAATGTTCGCAAGGGAGGACTTGTCGCGCTGCATATTTGCGACTCGGAATCCTGGGCTCGAAGGATCGTTGATGTCAAAGTGTTGGCGGTCAAAAGCGCACGCCGAACACGATCGTGTAGACGACGAACTCCCAAAGATCGCCCTTACCCCGGGCGAAGTTCGACTGGCGATGGCGGACGCCGAATGCTGGATGGAGCTGTACAGTCGAAAGAGAGTGCTTCGACTGCTTGCTGAGGTCAGTGGTCGAGTCATTGCATTCTTGGTTGGTCGAATCTTTTGTCCTGAGAAACGGAAGCGGTGGATTGGGGTCAGGTTCAGGTGAGCTCTCTGATCCGCGAGCCGTCCCGCTTTTGACCCACGTTGCATCTTTAAAGTACGAAGACTGTAGTAGTCGAGACAATTACGACTACGATTATCTAGTCTGATACACAATAACTTAACGCCCAAAAAAAAAGCACTACTATTATACAACTGGGGTCGACTGTCCGCTCCGCTTTATTTGCCTTCTGTTGCTTTCCTATGCAATCCCCCATGCGTCCTCGCATCCATGGCAAAACTTACTGCACGCCACTGAAGCAGACAAAGAGTACTGTGACACGCCGATTTTCTCGGTGACCCACTCGTCCGCAAAGTCATCGCTTCCGTGAGCCATGGCTCCGACAAACACACAAATACTCTCGTCCGGCTCTAGAGTGCTCACGTAGTCCTGCACCCGCTGAACAGGCGCATCCGCTGATAGAGTGATCCGTCGACACTTTGTGGGGAGATGGTCCGTAATGGGGTTCTTGATGACTTTTAGTAGTTTCTCGTGAGAGTTCACGGATCGGATCGAGAGCTTGTGAAGAAGCTGGACCATGAGTCCAGAAAAGCGTTTGAATGTGCGAGGAATTCGGACAGACGGGTTGATCTCGATAAGCACGCCCTTGGCGGTCAAAATATACACCTGAAGTTTGCCGGCTTTGTTGACTGGAGAGTCGAGGAGAGTCAGGAGACACTGTTTGCAACCTCAATGTTAGTCATAACCGCAGATCTGTAAATTCGACAGACTGTAACACACCTGATGCGTGATGTCCGGGCGCGCATCGGCAATATCGCGCTGCATACGCTTGAGCAGGCCCTGGTGATCGTCGCAGTTGAGAAGTGCGTAGCGATCGCCCTGTTCGCCGTTCCGTGACGGGACCTTATGGGTTTCCAGACAAGCCTGGGTGAGAACCACGATCAGCCGCTGCGAGTTTTTGTCTGACGACGCGATCGGAGTCGCGGCTTGCGGGACAAAACTGGGAGGGTCTGTCGACGGACGCTGGCGCTGTGTTCGCTGAGGCGGCATTTTTTTTTTGTTGTAGTGGTGGTGAAGGTGGAAGTGGTGAAGGTGGTTGAGACGGTGAAGATTCAGAAAACCAAGCGTGAGATTTTTTTCGCGGCCGTAGTTAGAATTTTGTTTTTCTCCGCCCGTTGGGACTTTAAGGCTGCGGCTCTCAAGACTCCATATGCGCGACGCGTCGACGCCCAAAAACATCGCGACTTCACAAGTCAACGCCCCCACCCCCTCCCCCACCATGACCACCACGGAACCATGAATGGCGTACACGGCAGACACGGCGGTGCGTCGACCGCACAGCCGACGGTAGCGACCGAGCGCGACAAAGTGACGCAGAACGATAGCGATGAATTGAACCTCACCGACGACGACTTTGACGAGGCTGATCTGCGCGCGTTCGACGAAGCAGAGAGGCTTTACGAGCAAAAAGTCGCTGCGTCGAATGTGGGTAATAACTCGTCGCAGGCAGTGCTTGCGCAAATGACTGCTGCGCCTGCACCGCGGGAACAATTTCAGACTTTGTACACAATCGAAGAAGCTAGACCGCCTCCGGGGGCTACGTCATCCGAAGAATCAAGTACTCCTATTCTCAGCGGTACAGCTCTTGCGCAACTCAATGAACAGGTTTCTCATGTACGCTGATTCCGAATGGGCTGAAGTGCACAATGACTAATTACAATTTAGCTGCAACGGCAAGTGAACGACCTGGTGGCTGCGCGCGAGGCCGCCGTGCGCGATCTCCAAGTCGCGCGGGGTGAGATCTCGATCGTTCGCGATCGACTTGCACGCACACACACAGACTACGAACGTACGGTATCGAATGTGCGCGCCGAGCATCAATCTGAGATAGACAAATATAGACATGAGATTGCGGATCTCAAAACAGCAAAACAGCTGCTTGCGAATGAGAAAGAGTTTTTGCGGCAGGATTTGCGTCAGATTCGGGAACGCAGTCGGCTTTTGGATCGTACTCGCAAAGATGGCACTAACATGGATGAGGCGGTGGCATTTCCAAAGTCTTCACCGTCACCGAGTCCGAGAAAGAATCGGGGACGAGGAGTCGATAAGTCGTTTCGAGAGGGATTTGAAGTGCCCGTGTCGCCTTTGAAAAGTAAACGACGAAAAATAGATGCGGATATCGAAGTCGACCATGACGACCATATGTCGTCCTCAATGCCGGAATTGGATCCAATACAGCTAGCGCCATCTGCATCGTCTCCCACACGTGCGGTATCAATGCGAAGTATAGTCGGAGGTGCGCAGAAAGTTGTGGAGACGGTGGAAGTTGTCAAAGAGGTTAAGGTGTACGTTGAGGAGAAGTATATGTTCATCAGCGGGCTTTTGAACCTAGCCGATTCACTCGAAGAGCTGGCTGGGATACCTATGGTCAACTCAGAGAGCGCATTTGCTACATTGGCGCAGGCTGCAGCAGCACATACCGATACTGGGACTACATTGGATCTAGCACAGGATGTGTTGGAGACTGCGTTAAATATAATGACGACGACGGTGGACGCAGGAGGCCCAGCTTTGAAGACATTGCCTGCGTTGGTACGTGTTGTGCGATACGCGATTTCCGACTTTCCTTCCGTTCCTACAGAGTCGCTTCAGCGTATAGCTGTCGCTGTTCAGGAGCTGTATTTGTACCTGGAAACGCGTGAAGTTCCCGAGCCACTTTCCTCGAAATGGAAATATGACACACAAGCAGCGCTACTCAGTTTGCTGCAGCTGGCAGCAACGACGGCATCAACGCCAACGACAGCAGACTCTTCAAATGAAAGTCGGGTACAAGCATTCTGGATGTCCATGACACCGCAGATTGTACTTCGTATTCTATCGCATGCGAGTATGCGGCACCAGGTGGATATGCTGCGATGTCTTTTATACTCTGTGCTTTCGACCTCATTTGGTCCGATTGTCGTTGGCACCGCGTCACAGAGCGCACAAGTTGAAGCTGAAGCAGCGCTGGTTGATTTGCTTGCGTTCATGCTTATCGAACCGCCTGTGTCTGAAGGCTCAAGTGTTGAAGCAGATGAAGCAGAAGTGAGGTTGCTGAGTGAATCGATTGCGATGTTGCGTCGTGTTGCGAATACAGAGCATGGTCGTGAGGTTATTTTGCGGAGTAGTGACGCGTTGACACAGTTGGTTACATGCATTTCAGAGCAGCTTAGCGCAATGTATCATTCTGATGATATTGACAGTATTGATGAGAGGTATGGAATTTCACGTCGCGATGAGCGTTTGCTAACAGTTAACGCCAGAAGTAAAATGATCTCGTCAGCGACCCAACTTTTACATAAAATCATATTCGGCAGCGCTGCAGAGACACGTCTTGCTGCCGCACTAGCAAACACAGACACGAGTCCACCGGGGTCATTCAACGCTAGTGCGTTTGATGATTTCGCAGCAGAACATGAGTTGATTGTTGCAATGACTAGAATCGGGTTTGCATCAGGTGATTTGTTCCATGGTGAAGCGAAATTCGATGATCCGACTGCGTATTCGGCGCGGCAAGTATTGGAATTGGGAGCGTTTTCAGAGGGAAGAAGAGGGAGAACGTTGGATGAGATGGATGAGCTGTTTCTCGTGGTTAACGACGATGGTTAAGCTTTACCTTTGAGAAAGCCCATCAAAAATAAATTGCATTGTATATACTAGTTATCTTCTTTTACGCAGCAATAGCATTGTTCGTGTACATAGTATCAAGATGTCTACTCCATGGTCTATCATTTGCAGGCTGCGATACCTGCTGTGTTCCAATCAATCCGAGCGCATCAATTTCACCTGGTGGACTTGTTGCCACGGTTACAACTGTAACGTACTCCTGATATGTTCTTGCAAACTCTGAGTGAAATTCAGAGTGAGTCGATGCTTCACGCTCAATCATCCGGACTGTTGTTGTAGTCGATTGTTGTTGTCGAGCTTGGTTCGTATCGATGTTGGTTTTAGACTTTGGAGGACTTGTATGTCGTGATCGAGAGATATTAGAGTTGCTGGCTGAGTTTTTGATTTTCCCAATCAATGTCGTGCGATGTGACGTTGGTGATGGCGTCGAATCCGTAGATTTGGGCTTTGTAAACATATTTGACAATACGTCGACTGCAAATTTCTTGCGCAGGGTCGGGCGTTGTGATTGAGATTGTTGTTCCTGCCGCGTTGTAGACGCTGCCGCTGATTCAAGTTCGTAGCTTTGCGACCGAGGTTGTGACTTGAAACTTGCGCGAGTCTGTATAATCGGAGCTGAAACAGATCGATTGCGCTCTTCTTTGCAAACGACATGTTTATGACTTCGTTTTCGAGGCTTGAGTTCGTCCAGATAGACATCTGTGCGTGTCCAGACCGATGCAAAACGAGAGTCTGGTGGTGGACGGCCAGACATTTTGAGGGTCGTCGTCGGTATTGTGGAGGACGGTGGAATATCCATCTTTGTACTGTCGACGGCGCATTTGCGGATCGTTTTGTCGTTTGCGCCAGGCTCCGTGTCGGACTCCAAGCTGGACAACTCCGAGTGTGAAGAAAGTGGCTGGGGTGGGGTGTCGACGCAAGTTTGAGAACCCATTAAATCTTTGCTGCTTGACTCGGGACTGCCGAGTTGTTGCTGCTCAGTTGAGTCGTCGAATTTGTGGATTCGTTCCATAATGGGAGAAAGCATGCTTTGTACTTCTGTGACAACGGGGACCAGCGCTGGTTGGGACTCTTCGGGCTCTTGGGGTTCTTGGATATCGTCAATGCCAGTTTCTTCGGTCGCAGCGTAGCCGTTGAAAATGTTGATTGCATCTGAGTAGTCTTCGCTTTGTGGTCGACTGTGCGTATCAATCTCTGACTCTTTCTCAGTTTCTGGCACTTTCTCAATTTCCTGTACAGATGAAGTCTGATCAATTAAAGCTGGTGGAGCCGCTACAGCCTCTGGAGCTTGTGGAGCCGGGGGAGCAGGCTTACGAAGACGTGGAGGTCTGCGTAAACCACGGCGATACTGCTGCAAAACTGGAGGGACGAGAGGGATATGCCGTGGACACACGGGCTGATTCGTGATTCGCGACGCAAGTGCTGCGGTGTCGGGACTATAGCTTCGTAAAAGCATGCCTGTTTGTTAGGAATGTTTTGGGGTCGCCCGAGGTATGCTGCAACTTACGGAGTCCGTCATCGCTGAATTCGGATGGAAGCACGATAGAGGACAATTCGCTTTGTGTTTCTGTGCCTTCGAGACTACTCGGCTGATCTTCAATTTCACTCGGAGCCGGCAACGACTCGATAAACGCAAGCACTCGCCGACTTTTCTCTGAAAGAAGCCTTTGAACCCCAGCTCTGTCCTGATGGCGATCTTCCCACGAAAGCTGGTGCGATATAATTGTCGGTGGACGTCTTGTGAGCGGTTGCTCCGGCGGAGCGGTAGCGTTATAGCGAGCACCACGAGTGTTCATTGCGTGAAGCGTAATAAGTGAAGCTGCAAGGATTCGACGGCGGCGGGTGGACAACAAGAAGAAAAACACGCTCTTGAGATTTCGAGGCTATAGCAAGCGAGGCGGGGCGAGGCGGGAGTAAGTATACACAAACAACCCAGCCACGCGATGTGCGGCGCAGATGGCGCAGCAAACCCCGCCACGCGCCGCACACACCGCGCTGAGCTCGCTTAGGACTTCCGAGGTGGCTGGGCCGCGCTGCTTTCTACGCGGTGGAGTGACACCGGCGCATTTGCTCTGCTAGCGTTTGCTCAAGTGCTTGAAAAATATGGTTATCTCAAGTGAGTCGTGCCCTGCCTGTATTGGCCGTCGCGATTGCGCGCAAGAGGAATCTCAGATTGCGCCCTCAAGTGCGTGTGCGCGGAGCGCACGTTGGGAGTTTAAGCTGACGCGCGGCGCGCGTGCGTTGGGACTTACCCAATCAGGAACATTGAAAACATGGCTAATATACAACGCGGTCGCAAACAGACTTGATAAAACAGAACAATTCAACCCACATATAAACCCGACATCTACTTCATTGCCGGTTTCCGCCAGAAATACTGTTTGTGTACTTTTCTGCAAGAACGAATACCCGAGTGACCTCGTAGTTCTTCAACAGCTGCACGACGATGCTCGTCGTCGTCTTGCTCGGGAATGTAATAATACTGTGCCTCGAGGCGCCGGCCGGACGCGTCCTTGCCTTTGCGCTGGATAATTCCAACGCATGAAATGTCGCGAATGACTGCGCTCACTTGTGACTCTGGGAGATCACGGAGCACGGGAATTGACGAGCATAGAGTCGACAGCGGAGTTGACGCTACTCGCGAAAATGCAAGATGCGCGATAATGTGTGTTCGCAGCTTCTGCTCGTCCTCGCCTGGCTCAGCAGCGTTTTGCTCGGGCTTGGACTCAGGCTCAACCGCCTCCTCCTTGACCTTTGTTTCCGGCGCTTCCTTCGCCTCAATCTCAGGCTCCTTATCCTCCCATACTTGGAACGCGACTTCCTGCTTAACTTCGAGCTGCTGCGGCTCGGCGGGTTGTTGCTGCGGCTCGGGCGACACGACGCGTTCCTCCTCGCGGATGCTGTGGTGTGCGGTCTCGGAAGGCTGCTCCAATCGAGTGAATGCTTCTTCGTCTGTCTCGTCGTCATCTGCAGCAGGAATAACCTCGACACGTGCGCGTTCACCGCATACATCAATGATGATGCATGTGTCAGCGGGGACCTCGACAGCTTCACCCTTTGCGAGCGCGTGCTCTCCAGCTTGGGTTGCGACACGCGCACCGTTCCAACCGACGCAAGTGACTTCGACAGAGTCGTGGTCGGCAATGTAGCGCGTGACAAGATGGACGCGAGAGATGTTTTTGTTTATCCTGCTCAAGACGACGTTGGATGACGCGGATGATCTGCCGAGTGAGACGGGGGCGCCGGATTGGGGAACGCGTGCGAGAGCGACAGCGGATAGCGGTGCGCGGAGGACAGTTGCGGGAGGCGCCAGGAGCGAGGATGTGCTTGCTGAGGCATTGAAGGGCACGTTTTCATTGTTGATGGTCTTGGTGTGTTGTGGCGAGGAGGAGATGAGCGACGCGCTGGAGGTAGGCGCGGGGGTAGGGTACGCGTTGCGCATTGACGGGATGGGTTCGAAGGCGCGTTTGAGGTCAACCGCGTCTTGCCGATGGAGTTTGCGACCGCGGGAAAGAGTGCGAGCGCGTCGCGCGGAGGTAGGAGAGCGGAGGATATCGTCGTGTGTGTCGTCATCGTCGTCGTCGTCATCTTGGGCATCGTCATTGTTGTCTTCGTTGTCGTCAAAGTCTGATCCGTATGCGTTCACGCGATCAAGAAGCACTGCGCGTGAACGTTTACGCGAAGACGCGCGCGATGCGGAAGAGGATGGAGAAATGACATGAGCTGCTGCGGCCAGACCGCCGCGACGATGTGGGGATAGAGACCTGGATATGGGCTCGAACGAGGGCTGGAGGGCCTTCTTTGCGGGCTGTGCTGGAAAGACGTCGTCGGAGGGCGGGGGCGGGGAGGAAGGCGGGAACTGGCGGTCGGCGAGCGCAGACATGGCGTGAGTGTCACGAAGACGAGCAGAGACTGTGGTGAGAATTGGGAAAGAGAGGATCCCGGCGGTGGACGAGAGGAAGAGGGAGGGTGAGGGTGAGAGTTAAGTATGTACATGTAATATCGCGACGCGACGCGACTCAGACGCGGTTTAGGGCACGTGAAGAATTCGAGTTTCGCGACGCTCGCGACGTGCCACGAACGGCGAACCTTAATGACGCGGATCGCGCGTCGTACGCGACGCGACGCGGTTCAGGCGCGTCATAGCGGAAGCGTGTGTGCCGTGATGGGGGAAGCGCATGGGCACGTATGTGAGCTGGTCACAGACGAGTCACTGATCACAGCGTGCGGCTGAGGCGTGACTGCGTTAGGGCACAGTAGGGCTGGGCAGGACGGGGCGATGCGCCGCACGCAGCGACGGCGGCGGCGGGGAGCGATGCATGGCGCGTGTGGTGCGGCTGGAGTGCGTCGTGTGTGCGAGCGAGGGCTGGGGCTCCAAACCGCCGCTCTTTTCGACATCGTCGTTGACTTGCTTGCTTGTTTGCTCTTCTTTCTCCACGCCTGTGTCGCCACATCAACAACCATGACGAGTACGTGTTATTGTGTGTTTTTTATTTGATCAGCAGAAGAGGAACTAACATGTGTGTGCAGAGGGAACATCCAGCTTTGGCAAGCGCCACAACAAGTCGCACACTCTCTGCCGACGGTACGTCTGATTGCGAGAAGCGAAAAAAAAAAAAAAAAAAGACAACACGGACAAAGACTGACTGTTACGTTTAGATGCGGTCGTCGTGCGTACCACATCCAGAAGAGCACCTGCGCGTCGTGCGGATACCCTGCGGCCAAGGTTCGCAAGTACAACTGGTCGGTGAAGGGCAAGAGAAGAAAGACCACTGGAACTGGCCGTGAGCGCTACCTCAAGACTGTGTCGCGCCGATTCAAGAACGGTTTCCGCACTGGTGTTGCGACGCCCAGCACCAAGGAGGAGTAAATATAAAAGTTACAGCTGAATCATGTACATCATTGCAGTAATCTATTTTATGGATATTTATCGTTTGTGTAGGTGGAGTGGGTGAGGGCAGGAGGCAGGAGGCGAGAGAGGAAGCGAGAGGTGAATGCTGCTCTTGTCTGTTTGGATGGCTATGCACCTTCCATTGCCTTTCTGCAAACACAGCCCATGAACATATCGGAAACATTTGAATCACGAGAATCACTATACTTCATGCGATGTTAAGAGTGCACGTAGAGACTCATGTAAGCATCTGACTAAGCGCGGAGTTGGGTGGAATTGATAATCGGCGAAACTCGCGAACCTTCGCCGCGATGACATATTTGATGGAGGCGGTTCCCAGCTTTAAGTACAGTTGCGCTGTTTGCACCCCCCCACCATCACCTCCCTTTGGCATTCAATCTCTACTACATAGCCACACAGCATGATTCGATCAGCGTTTTTCCGCACTGTGCGTGCAGCCGGCGTGTCGATGTGGACGGCGCGGAGCACGGGAGCCACGCGCGCGATGTCGAGCAGAACCGCAGCGGCGGCGGCGGCGGGCAGGGCTACGGGCGCGGCTGCTGGCGCGACGGGACTCGCAGGCGCGTTTGCGCTGGCGTTTGCGCTGAACCCGCTGGTTGTGCGGGCGGAGGTGGGCGCGGAGGTGCCTGAGCTGAGCAGCAGCGATCTGGAGGCGGAGTTTGACGGCGCGGTGGAGGCAGCGAAGGCGGAGAGCGGAGTTGCGTCGGGGTCGGGAGCGGAGGCGGAGGAGGAGGAGGAGTACGGGGCGTTCAACCCCAAGACCGGGGAGATCAACTGGGACTGCCCGTGTCTGGGCGGAATGGCGTACGGCCCGTGTGGCGAGCAGTTCAAGGCCGCGTTCTCGTGCTTTGTGTTTTCCGAGGCCGAGCCCAAGGGCGTGAACTGCATCCCGCTGTTTGAGTGAGTGGAGCTTTGCTGACTGCGCTGACTGCGCGTGCGAGGAAGTGCTGACTAACGCGTGACCAGGACGATGCAGAGCTGTTTCCGGGAGCACCCGGAGACGTACGCGGACGACCTGCGGTACATTGACGGGCAGCAGGCGGGCGAGGGCGCGGGCGAGGAGGCGCCGGCAGCGGCGTGATAGGGCTTTGTTAGGGCCGCAATAGGGCTTTTGTACATACGATCCACTTGGGCAAGAGATCGGCGCCGGCCCCGGACGGTCTGCGCAGCTCGCCCTAATATATAAACCACACCACCTTCCCCGTAGTGTAGAAGTAGACTCTTGCCTGTTCCCCATCTCGATTACATACAGTACACGCACCATGTCCTCTGCTCCGTCCTACGCCGCCGTCACCGCCACCGGCGCCCACCAGTCCCCCGAGGAGGTTCGTCTGCCCCGCGTGCCCCGCGCACGTGCGCGATCTGCCCCGCCAGATCGCCCCCCCAAGATCACCCCCCAAGATCACCCGCTAACCCCCCCTCCAGAAGTCCGCAAAGCCCCTCCCCACGCTCGAACAGACCACCGACTCCGGCGTCGTCGACGAGGCCACCGCCGCCGAAATCGACCCCGCCCGCGCCTCCAGCTCGAGCTCGCCCCCCGCCGTGCTCAGCCCGCCCCCCGCCGAGTCCGCCAAAGACTTCCCCGCGCCCGCCGACGCGCTCCCGCCGTCCAGCGATGAGGCCTCGCCGCCCGCGCCGCCGGCCAAGTCGTTCGTCCAGAAGCACAAGGACTCCCTCAAGCGCTCGGCCAAGCCCGCCATCAAGTCGCTGCGCAAGTTCATCCGCGCCGCGCGCGCATCCGCCCTCGCCGCCGCAGATCAGCTCAAGAACCCCGTCGTGGGCTCCAACGTCGCTCTCTGGACCGTCGCCGCCATCGCCGCCGCCGCCGCCGCCGTCGCCTCGCGTCCGGGATCCGCGAGCTCGTCCGCGCGAACACTGTTCTACTCGGCGTCCGACGCCGTCGCCCGCACGCTGGGCGGATCACGGCAACTCGGCTCTGGCGTCATCGCGGCCTCTGCGGCGGCTGTCGTCGCGGCCGACGTCATGGTCTCGGTGCGCGAGTATCCGAAGCACAAGTAGGTGGAGCACAGTATAGGTAGATAGGCAGGCAGGCAGGCAGGCAGGAAGGCTGGGCTGGGCGGTGCATATATATACATATCTAATGGTTTTCTTCATCATACATACACAGTCATCCGTGTCGGCTGTGCCTGTAGCCGTCGCGTGGTGGTGATATAGCGGGCGATACGTAGCCGATAGACCCCACACCGTAGACTCCCCACCCCACACTCCCACACTCATCCACTCGAGTCCACTTCTCCGCTCTCTCCCTTCTCCCCCTTCGCCCCCTCCACAACCCCCAATGGCCTCCGCGAGCGTTCTCGACCGCACGTGGTTCCTCGCCGCGGATCCGCAGCCCGCAGCGGCCGCCCAGCACAAGCCCTACGCGCTCATCGTGCTCAACCAGCCGCTGGGCGACCTCTCGATGCTCGCCCGCGTCTGGCGCAACGGTCCGTCTCCTCCTCCTCCTCCTCCCCCTTCGTCCCCTCGCTGACTCCCCCCGCCCCCCCTCAGCCTCCCGCCGCGCGTGCGCTGACGGCGGCGCAAACCGCCTCCACGACGCCCTCTCCGAGCCCGCGCGCGCCGAATACGTGAGTGCCTGCTTTGAACCCCGCCTCGGACCCTCATCGCTGACGTCGCACAGCTTCCGGACTTCATCGCCGGCGACCTCGACTCTCTCCGCGCCGACGTCCGCGCCTACTACGAGGCCCACGGCGTGCCGGTCTTCCACTCGCCCGACCAGTACTCCACCGACTTTGGCAAGTGTCTGCTCCGCATCGCAGCCGACGAGGCCGCGGCACGAACTCCCCGTCTCGCCGTCGTGGCTCTCGGCGCGACCGGCGGCCGCGTCGACCAGGAGTTCCACTCCGTCCACACCCTCTTCGTCCACGAGCAGCCTGCCGACGCTGATCCCGCCGCCGTCGCAGCCTACGATCCTCTCAATGCCCGCTCGCTCACTCTTCTCTCCGACGACTCCGTCTCCTTCCTTGTCCCGCCCGCGCCCACCGCCGCCCCGACCCGCATCGCGACCCCGCGCGCCTTCGTCGGTCCCACCTGCGGCCTCCTCCCCGTCCTCGGCACAACCACCTTCACCACCTCCGGCTTCGTATGGGACGTCGCTGACTGGCGCAGTGCTCTCGGCGGCCAAGTCTCGACCTCCAACGCCATGGCCGACGATGTCGTCTCCGTCGCTGCCGACCGCACCTTTCTCTTCACCCTCGAGGTGCGGCGGACTGCCTCATCTTGACCCCCCTCAATGTTTGTTTACGCGTTTCTCTTTGTTGTGCATTCTTCGCGTCGCGCGCACGGCGCTCCGTAGCGTATATATATATATACAATCTGCCCGTCCCCGTCTTCTCCTGTTCCTGCCCTCCCGCATTCCGTCTTTATTACTCCATCATGGTGATCCAACACCCCCCGACCCCCGCCGACGTCACCGCGCCCGACACGCCTCTCCTTGCCCGTCCCGCGCAATTCTCCCCCTCCGCCGCCTCCTTCCCGCTCCTGCCTACCCAGAGCCCAGCAAGCGATCTCCTCGCCCGCATCGAACGCCAAGTCGACCTCAGACTTCTCGAACGCGCTCTCGACCGCCGTCTGTCCTCCCAAGACGCAATCCCGGTCTCCTTCAAGTCGTCACAGCCGTGATCTCGTTCTCTCTCTCTCTCTCTCCTCACCTCTTTCTCTCTGTTTCTCTCCATCCGTTCTCTCTCTCTCTCTCTCTCGCTACTCATTAATCACATCTCTCCTATCCCTCACCGAAACCACCGCAGGATCAAATAAAACATCACAAACGTCACCGCGATTCCAGCGTAGAAAATCCCCTTATCTTGCCGCGCCCGTCGCTCGATATATCGAATCGTCTCCGTCGACACGCCAAGTGTGTTGGCCGCAGAGTACAGTCTTCGCTGCGTACTCTTCAGCACATCGCGCTGCTCCACAAGATCTCCAAGCACCGCCCGACCCCGCTCAATAAACTCATCCAGCTGCGCTCCTGTCCGCTGCACAAACTGCCCCGGCAGCGCACTCATATCCGTCCCGTCCGTGCCGCCAGAATACAGGCTTCCACTTCCTTCATACGGATTATCCGGTGTCGCAGTAGCATGCGCTCGTCGTCCAAGCAGCTCACTCCGCATCCCAGATACACTCGCCGCTGCCGCTACCGCTGCCGCTTCCTCTCGCGCGCGTTTCGCCCGCTCAAACTCCGCCCGCGCTTCATTCAACTCCTGTCTGAAATTCTGAATCCGCAAAACCGCTTTATCCTGCTTCGCTGGCACCAGTTCCCGACGTGCTGCAGCATCATACTCGTCGAGCGTCCGGCCTAGAGTCGTGATCGTCGCCGATATCTGCCCTTGCAGCGCAAGTGCACTTGTACCGCTGCTGCCTGCGCCGGGCGCCGTGAACGCCTCGAGATCGCGCTTCAGTTGCTGCGATTGCTTCAGCGCGTGGTTGAAAAGCGAGTTCTGTCTGTTAGCGGGTCTTTTGTCGCTCAATAGTCAACTGCATACGTACCATCGTGGTTGTTGAAGACGTAGATGCTGCGTGAGGTTAGGAGGTCTGACATGTATACATACATATATATGATACGTCGTCTATATCACGTACCACCGTCCAACCCTAGCCTCCCGCACTTTATCCCTCCCTTCAGATCGTGATATCATTACACCGCCTACATAATATTTACATATACACTCACACCGCAACACCGCTTGTCCGAACCGGCTGCATCACCGCAGCATCCTCCATAACAACCCTCTTCCGCACCTCCTCACCACTCTCCTCCCGCTCCCGTTTCCCCACCATCCCCAGCGCCATTTCGAGATCCGCCTGCGACTTGGCCGTCTGCACACGCTGCCGCTCAGGTGCCTTGCCCGGCATAATATGTCCCAGCAGAAACTTCGTGTTTGAGTGGTGATTATCGACCGCCCGCGCAACAGTTACAAACTCCCGTACAACCTCGCGCCAGTACTCCCTTGGCCGCGGCGTGCCGTCGTTCTCAAAACACGTCGGATCCTGCTCTGCCGCTCGCGCAATCATCACACTATCAACTCCATACGCCTCCTTCAGCGTCTGTAAATCTGGAGCCCGTAGAACGTCGCCGTTTGCGATACACGTCACACCCGCGTCGTGACAAATCTCCGCAATCCCCTTCAAGTAACCATCTCGAATCACCGGCTCCCGAGGCCGCATCGGCGTCGTCCGGCAGTGCACTGTCAACGCGCTAATCCCCGTTTTGACCAGTCGTTTAACAAGCTCAAACGTCTGCTCCGGTGTTTCCAAAATCCGAATCTTCACAGATATCCCAATCCCATGCACCGCTCCGATTTTCTCCACCAACGCCCGCAAAATCGCCTCGAGCTTATCCGGCGTCCGAAGAAGCGCCGCTCCCATGCCCGAGTGAATCGAAAAATGCTTCGGACACCCAGAATTCACATCGATGCCCGCAACGTCCGACGCAACCAACTCGGCAGCTTGTACCGCAAGCTCAGGTGACGCAGTGCCTAGCTGCACAATCAGTTTCCGAGGAATCAGCTCTGCGGTGCGGTGCGCGCGAAGAACCACTCGCCCTTTAGATGCCCAATCTATCGTGTCGCATTTCTCATTCACAACTCGTGAACAGCCAATAAGTGCTTTATCCACGATCTCCGGTGCTGTGTTATTAGCATATGCACAACAAACGCGTGAGATACTTACACCAGACTAACCCGGCACCATGCCGTAGCGCCATAAGACGCGTCGGCAGCTCACCGGAACGCACCATCGGCGCAAGAATAAGCTGCCCGGCATAGTTCACAGGACCCATTTTGTGAATTCAGAGGTGATGTGGTGAAGCAGGTCGAGATTTTTCTTGGCTGGATTTCGACTTTTTTTTTAATTGTCCCAACCCCAGATGCCCCGCCATTAAATATATGCCATATATCGAGGACACTTACTCTACTACTCTGCCTGCACAACGCAAATGCCGAACTGTTCATGGCAGCGCTCGTGGACGAAATCACTGCGTTACAAAACGAGTATGAACAGCTCGTGACGTCGATAACGATAGTCGCTCCTGCAGTCGTTGATATCACGACAAAGGAAGGCGATATAGTGCGGGTGTCGGTCTCTACTGCAGGATGGAAGGTGAGTGATGGATTCACACAGAGACTTCCCCGGTCCCCGGAAAGCAACAAGTTTTGTTTTACTTTTGATATACGTTCTTAACAAGATGCAGATTGACAAGAGCGACGCGGACACAGCGCTCGTGGGAACCGTGTACGAAACTCCAGAGGCGGTCTTGATGCGCGTGTCGCCTGCATTCGCGCACGACTTCCATAATCGGCTGTTTTCAAAACTGGCTGCGCTTTCCAACGGGAATGAGAGCGAGTGATGCTATTTTGCAATTCTAGAAATTATAGAGATCACGATCATGTCCATCACATAAAACTGTAGATTATGTGACTGTGTGACTACTCTATCACGAGTTATCCTGAGTCAGCGCCCAGTCAGCACAAGCTTGTCGAGGTTTGGGCTACAACATCGAAAAACACCAATCTGCATTATCTCCTCCCGCCCGTCCTGCTCCCTTCCTCCCCCCACTCGTCCTCCACCACCTCCCCCTCCGTCCTCTCCTCCTCCTCAGCCTGCAATGCCCCCCAAGCCGCCCGCGTCTCCGGCAACGCCGCGCGCGTCCCACAAAAAACGGGCTCACAAGCATGCGGCCGCTGCGGTCTCCGAGCCCGCCGGGGCTGACGCCTCGTCCGCCGCCGAGGTTCGTCTTCATCACCCAATCACTGCCCAATTGATTGACCGTTTCATTCATGCTGATCTCCGTTCTCTCAGGCCGAAAAGAAAAAGAAAATAAGCAACTTCTTCACCAGAACCATCTGGACCGTCGTCATGATCCTCGCGTTCTTCACCCTCCTCGCAATGGGCCACATCTACATCATGATGCTCATCACCATGATTCAAATCCTCACCTTCAAGGAAGTCATTGCCATTGCAAACGAGCCAGCCCGCGAAAAGAAACTCCCGTACGGCAAGGCCATTAACTGGTACTTTCTCGCGACCACAGTGTACTTTCTCTACGGCGAGTCCGTCATCTACTACTTTAAGACCATCGTGCTCGTCGACACATACCTCCTGCCGCTCGCAATCCACCACCGCTTCATTTCATACATGCTCTACATTTTTGGTTTTATGCTCTTTGTGTCGTCCCTTGAGAAAGGCCACTACAAGTTCCAGTTTGCTCAGTTCGGCTTCACCCACGTCACACTGCTGCTTGTTGTCGTCCAGGCCCAGTTCATCATGAACAACATCTTCAGCGGTCTTTTTTGGTTCTTCCTTCCCGCCTCGCTCGTCATCATCAACGATATTTGCGCGTACCTCTGCGGTATCACGTTTGGCCGGACGCCGCTAATTGCCATCTCGCCCAAGAAGACCGTCGAGGGCTTCGTCGGCGCGTGGATCTCCACCGTCTTTTTCGGCATGCTGCTTGCTCACTTCCTCATCAAGTGGAACTACATGATTTGCCCAATCACCGACTTCTCGGCTAACGCTTTCAGCAATCTCACGTGCGACCCGAACCCGGTGTTTGTGAAGACCACATTTGCGATTCCCTCGGCTATCGCGTCGCTTGTCGGATACTCGACTTTTGACATTGAGCCAATTCATTTCCACGTCATGGTCTTGGCTTCATTTGCTTCGCTCATTGCGCCGTTTGGTGGATTCTTCGCATCCGGCGTCAAACGGACATTCAAAATTAAGGACTTTGGCGACACCATTCCCGGACACGGCGGTGTCACCGACCGCATGGACTGCCAGTTCCTTATGGGGTTTTTTGCCTACATGTACTACGACTCGTTCATTGCCACCCACCACATGCGCGTCGGCGCAGTGCTTGAAACCGCTATCCAAAGCCTGACCTATGCCGAGCAGGTCGAGCTCGTCTCCTCTCTCCAAAAGTACCTCCACAACCAGGGTTATATTTCCAACGAGACTTATGAGTGCCTTGCTAAGGCTCTTCAGTGATCTTATCATTAATAATAGTATATAGTAATCGATATTTGTAGATATAAAAAACAAACAAAACAGAAGAACTCTGGTGGCGCTGCTGCGGCGCTGGAGACCGTCACGTGTGGGCGACCCACCACCACCGTTTAGTTTTGCTACTGTATATCTGGCCACGCCTTCGGTGTCCTTCTTCAACCTCCCCCCCGCACGCGTCTGCACCAGTTCCTCTTCTATCCTAAACCCGCGACAATCTCGCTGCCATGTGAGTGTGTTTACAGCTTTTTATCTTTGTGCTCTGCTGACTTGGTCCAACACAGGTCGCTGGTGCCAAACCCCTCCGTCGCCGAGGCGTCGCTTCACGACCCTCTCGCGTTCGTCCTCCGCACCTACATCTGGCCCTTCTTCGCCCTCTACCCCGCCTTTGGCTACTTTTACTTCCTCAAGTATGACGAGTACATTGGCGGCTCAGAATGGACGTTTGTCTTCCTTGGAACTATCATCTCGTTCCAGGCTCTGCTCTGGCTCATGACCCACTGGAGCGTCAACATCCAGGCGTTGTTCACAACTGTCTCTGCTTCGGATCCTACAAAGGCAAAGCTCATCCGTATTATACCTGTTGCAAATGCCGGTCAGCCTTCCATCTGCAAGATTAACCACATCAAGGTGCGTGCTCTGCTCTTTGTTTATTCAATGGCATTCTCTAACTAGCTTATTCTAGACCCGCGGCCATGAGGAAATCTCCTTCTTGTTCCAAAAGCGTCGCTTCATCTACGATCCCACTGTCAAGCAATTCAAGCCTCCTGTCTATCCAATTGACTCTCCTGACTTGACCATTGGTCAATTCCAGACGTCTACCGGCATTCCAGCCGAGGCCGTCAACTCGATTCACCAGAAATACGGCGACAACAAGTTCGACATCCCTGTTCCGACGTTCCTCGAGCTGTTTTACGAACACGCTGTCGCTCCATTTTTTGTCTTCCAAGTCTTCTGTGTCGCGCTTTGGCTCTTGGACGAGCTTTGGTACTACTCGCTTTTCACCCTCTTTATGTTGGTCGCGTTCGAGTCGACCGTCGTCTTCCAGCGTCAACGTACCATGATTGAGTTCCGCGGCATGGGTATCCAGCCGTATGACATTTACGTTTACCGTGGCAAAGAGTGGGTTATGATCAAGACTGACAAGATCCTTCCTGGTGACCTTGTGTCGATCGTTCGCACAAAGGATGACTCTGGTCTTCCATGCGATCTCATTCTCATCAACGGCACCGCCATCGTCAACGAAGCTATGCTTTCCGGAGAGTCTACTCCCCTGCTTAAAGAGTCCATTGCTCTGCGCCCTTCCAACGAGCCTCTTGATCTTGAGGGCCTGGACAAGAACTCTGTTTTGAACGGTGGAACTAAAGTATTGCAAATTACCTCCGACATCGCCAACTCAAAGATTCCCGCCCCTCCCGATGGTGGCGCGCTTGCTGTTGCTACTCGCACTGGTTTTGAGACAAGCCAGGGAAGTCTCGTTCGTACTATGATCTTCTCCACCGAGCGTGTTGGCGCTGGTAATGTCGAGGCTTTGTTCTTCATCTTGTTCCTCTTGGTCTTCGCCATCGCCGCCAGTTGGTATGTCTGGACCGAGGGTGTTCAGTCTGACCGTAAGCGATCAAAGCTGCTTTTGGACTGTGTTATCATCATCACTTCCGTTGTTCCTCCAGAGCTTCCTATGGAGCTTTCGCTTGCTGTCAACTCGTCTCTTGGCGCTCTTGGAAAGTTTGCTATTTTTTGCACTGAGCCCTTCCGTATTCCGTACGCCGGCCGTGTCGACGTTTGCTGCTTTGACAAAACTGGTACTCTTACCGGTGAAGACCTTGTTGTTGAGGGTGTTGCGGGAATTGATCCTAAGGCTCCTATTGATGCTCTTCTTGATCTAAAGACCGTTCCTGAAGCTACCACTTTGGTTCTTGGAACTGCTCATGCTCTTGTCCGTCTTGATGAAGGTGAGATCGTTGGTGAACCCATGGAGAAGGCAACACTTCGTGCTCTCGAATGGTCCATTGGTGCGAAAGACACTCTTCAGTCGACCAACAAAACTGGCCATGTTCACAAAGTTCATATTCTGCGTCGTTTCCAGTTCTCTTCTGCTTTGAAGCGTTCGTCTAGCATTGCTTCGATTGGTGGTGGCAAAACTCTTGTTTCCGGAAAGGGCGCTCCTGAGACTATCCGACACATGCTCCGGGAGGTTCCTGCTCGATACGAAGAAACTTACAAGCATTTCACTCGTCATGGTAGCCGTGTTCTTGCTCTTGGTTACAAGTACTTGCCTGACAACCTTAGCAACCACAAAATCAACGATCTTACTCGCGAGGAAGTCGAATGTGACATGGTCTTTGCTGGTTTCCTTGTTTTCACTTGCCCTCTCAAGCCTGATGCAATTGCATCCGTTAAAATGCTTAACGAATCTAGCCATCGTGTCGTTATGATCACTGGTGATAACCCACTTACTGCTGTTCACGTCGCAAAGGAGGTTGAAATTGTCACTCGTCCAGTTCTTATTCTCGATGCTCCCGAAGACGGTGTTGATGGTGGTAAGCATGCTCTTGTATGGCGCGATGTTGAAGAAACAATTCTCGTCGAAGTCGATCCTACCAAGCCGATTTCTGCGGATATCTTTGCCAAGAATGACATTTGTGTCACTGGTTATGCTCTCGCTAAATTCGTTGACCAGCCTCATGTTTGGGATCTTATTAAACACACATGGGTCTGGGCTCGTGTTTCGCCGTCTCAGAAGGAGTATATTTTGACTCAGTTGAAGGATGGTGGTTACACCACGCTCATGTGCGGTGACGGTACAAACGACGTCGGTGCTCTGAAGCAGGCGCACATTGGTGTTGCTCTTTTGAACGGAACTGAGGACAGTCTCAAGAAGATTTCAGAGAACGCCAAGAACAAAAAGCTCATGGATATGTACCAGAAACAATGCGACCTCATGAAACGATGGGGTGGTAAGGTTCCCCCTGTTCCCCCTGCTATTGCGCATCTTTACCCGCCTGGTCCCAACAATCCAAACTACCGCAAGGCTGTCGTTGCTCACGGTGGAACTGTTGACGAAGACGCTATCGCTGCTGCATTCACAACGTCTCGTGGTAACGCTGTTGATGAGATTCCTATCGCTACTGCGCAACAGGCAAAGGCTAGTACAACTGCTGCGTCATTTGCTGATCGTATGATGACCATGGTTGATGAGGAAGATGATGGTGAGGCTCCTACTCTCAAACTTGGTGATGCTTCAGTCGCTGCTCCGTTCACTTCTAAGCTCGGTAATGTCAACACTATTGTTCATATTATCCGTCAGGGTCGTTGCACTCTTGTAGCGACTATCCAAATGTACAAGATCTTGGCGCTCAACTGTCTTATCTCTGCGTACTCTTTGTCTGTGCTTTACCTTGCTGGAATCAAGTTTGGTGATGGCCAAGCTACGATTTCTGGTATGCTTATGTCTGTTTGCTTCTTTTCAATCTCTCGTGGAAAAGCAGTTGAAAAGCTCTCGAAAGAGCGTCCTCAGCCTGGTATTTTCAACATTTACATCATGGGTTCTATTTTGGGCCAATTTGCGATCCACATTGCTTCGTTGATCTATGTCACGCATCACGTTTACTTGCTCGAGCCCCGTGAAGAGGACATTGATCTCGAAGCCGAATTTGCGCCGTCGCTTCTCAACACTGCGATTTACTTGCTCCAATTGTCTCAACAAGTTTCCACCGTCGTCGTCAACTACCAAGGTCGTCCGTTCCGCGAGAACATTTCCGAGAACCGCGCCATGTTTTACGGTCTTGCTGCAGCCGGTGGTCTTGCACTAGCTGGAGCAACTGAATTCATCCCCGAGTTGAATGATAATCTCAAACTTGTTCCGATGACGTTTGATTTCAAAAAACGACTCACTATCGCTATGCTCATTGATTACTTTGGTGCATGGGGTATCGAAATCGTGTTGAAACGTTTCTTTTCGGATTTTAAACCAAAGGATATCGCGATGCATGATGAACGTGATCCAGAAAATTTGTTGGTCAAGAAGGAGAAGTAAAATGTGAGAGAGAGAGAGAGAGAAAGATGGGAGGGAGTGTGGAATTTTGATTACGTTTTGTATGTATCATAGATGTAAGTACGCGATGGCGAGAATCTCCTTATATATACATAAAATCATTTTTTTTTTCGTTCTTATTTTGGAAGTTTGCGTTATGCGTTTTGCATAGCTAAAGCTTTGATTAGATAACTACATAGAGTGACTCCTAAAAATACATGCAACCACATGAAGAATCTCTGTTTTCTTACAATAACCCCAAGTCCCCTCAGCGACGTCTTTCATAATCCAGAACAATATTCTTAATTTTCTGACGTTCCTCCAAAACCATTTGTTGAGTCCTTCGAGTCGACACCGCGATTGCCGAATCTGCTGGTACCGCGACCGTGTGCACTTGTTGCCGATTTCCTCGCTTGGTAAGGAGTCTGAATTGTACGTTTTTACGCTGCTGAGAACGACGACGCCCTTGTCGTGAACTTTCGTCGTCACTGTTGTCATCGGCTTCATCGTCGTCGTTGTCGTCTTCGTCATCACCATCATCATCGTCGTCGTAGAACTGCCGAAGATTCGTGGATATTTGGTTCTGATTTTCCTTTGCAATTGTAGCATTCGAAGAAGAAGATGCTGTTGCCGCTTTCATCATTGGAAGTGGAACATCAAACACAATCCGCCGCTCAGATTTACGGGCTTCGATACTTTCAGACATCAACTTTGCAAACTCACGATCAAATTCGTCGTCCACCGGAGGTTTAGCAGAAGCATTCCGACGTCCAAATGCTTCATCTTCAGCTGCAGAATCTTCAGCTGCATCCGACGAAGACGAACTACTGCTGCCGTCGCCGCTACCGCTACTACTAGAATCATCTGAATCTTCATTAGACCCATCCGACATTGACTCGTCGTCCGCTCCAGCTGCGTTCTCAGTATCAGAGTCATCTGATCTTAAAGCCAGCTCGACCATTTGCTCGTCTATATCAATCTGGTCTTCTTCAGGCACCTCCAACTCTGCTGGTTGTTGTAATTTGACGTCACCAAAATTTTCTGTAACAGCTAAAGAAAGCTCATCACTAGCCTCTTCATACGTCGAACAAATACGCATCGATGGCTGGATAGTCTGGATCATATCATGCATTTCGAATTCAACTTCCATAGGCAAAGGCATTCGTTTGGTAGCATACACCGAATACTGAAAATATGCCAGGAAAAGCTTTAGTTTCTTCCGTAAAGATCCACGATCAAAAACTGTACCACAGCTATCAAGTAGTGTACATATCAGTCTGATACGCAAATAATCATCAGGGGGATCCAAAGGCGAGTATTGACCTTGACCAGTCACGCGCAAACCAGGGTATCCAAATCCAACCAAGAGATATAAAGTATCGAAAACAGTGGCAGTGTCCACAACTTTATAATTAAACAGCTCACCAAGAAATCGAACCTGTGCAACTCTCCGCTGATTATATTTGTACAGGTTAAGTTCAAGACCAACCCGAATCTGGTCAAGTATAGAATCAACCAGTCGGATGGTAAACAAACGATGATAAGGCATCAAACAGCTTACCAAAAGAGCCACCAATGGTAGTTGCGCGTACTTGATATTCCACACTTTTTCAAACGCCTTGTTTAGCGCATTCACAGTCTCTGGATCGTCCCAATGAAGCATCCGCAGTTGTCTAATTACAGCAGAGAATGATTTTTTGTTCAGATCCACGTAAATCAGTTTCCGAATAAACTGCTCAATCGCCGACTTGGGTTTCTGAACAATTGCAGGACTCGCTGGAGGATTAACGTAATAATACACGTTCTCAATCAAAATCATATCTCGCGCATCTATACGAAGCCCACTAGACTTTTTCTTCCACAAAGTCTGCAACATAGTCGACATAGTTTCATGTGTATCTTCACCGCGCAGCAAAAATCGGCCACATCCTTCCAAGAATTCGGAAAGCATTTCGATATCTTGTCGTCCAAATCCATCAATCAGCACTTTTATACAGTTGAACGCAACGTGATGCGGTACCACTCGAAACTTCACTAGCTCTGACAGATACTTCATTGTGCGGATCCGGTTCTCTGCCCTGTTCCGGTCATATCCAGTTTGAACCCCAGAAAGAGGTTTTTTGCTCCTTACTATTCCACGAAAATCAGATTGCAGTTCTGAGACTACTGCTGCTCCCAATTCAGGAATATACCGATTGAGAGTAGCCACCAATCTCGCGTAATTGGGTACCAAGTCCAATCGAGACCGCGGCAACTCATGTACAACTGCACGAACTAGCCGGTTTCGAGAAACTTTAGAGTTGACAAAACAAAAATCAATCGCAACACTATCAATCGCTTCTCTTGTGGTCATTTCAGGTAGCCTCTTCACAATTGCATCCATTTGGGCACCAACAGATTGAGCTTTATTGACACCACTAAGCGTGGAAGAAGTCTCAGATACGTCGGCTGATTGCTCTTCTGATGCATCGGCGGCAGCAGTCTCAGTTCCGGCTTCACTAGTCCCTGAAGAAACCTTCTTATTCGAATCAAGAAAATCCACGGGAACTCGAGTTTTGAGATCCAGTATATCGTCATAAAACTTTTTCTGATCTTCGTCTTCCCATACTCCAAGATCTGTAGTCCCTTCACCACTCGACACTCCACCCTTTGTGAAAGTGAATTGAGAAGACGACAGACTCTCTTTTTCCTCAACCTCTTCAGGAAATTCTGGCATCTCAAGCTCAAGTACATCCGCAATTGCTTGTGCGTTACTCAGCATTTTTTCTTCTGTCTTTTGCATTTTCTCAAATGCGGCCTGTCTGTCCTCAAATATCTCTCCCGACCGCATGTAAGCGGCCTGATTTCGACGCTCTTGAGATAGTATAGCCTTGTGCTGCTTGATAAGGAATAGCTTGAGAGACTCAAAGTAAGAAGCTATTAATGACCGAAATTGGTTCTGCAGGTCTACAGAGACAAGAGGGGACCTGAGAAGCGGATTCTCCAAAGAATGAGATGATGCGTCATCTGTTACTGTGTCTTTGCTGTCAAGCACAAGTGGTGCTTTTTGCTGTCCCAGAATGTCTTCTCCAAAGGATTTAACAAATGCCGTAGCAAGTGGCAGAAACACAAACTCATTTGTATCCGATCCCAACAGTTCCTTCAAAACCTCAAGAGGTAGCGGATCGGCTGCACCACGAGTATCATACAAAGAACGGATCTGCTGCCGAGGTGGATGTGAGCGGGACGATGTGGTAGGCTTGGACGACCCAGATGATTCCACATCTGCTAGTGATCGCATGTCATCACTCGTGCGCGCAATTCCGCACAGCCAAAACTCGGTGATCAAACGCAGAAGAGCACGCTGTCGAATCACACGTGAAGATTCCTCCTTTTCTCGATGCTCTTGGGGAAGTGCGTTAAGTGTCGCCTTCGGAATTGCGGCAAACCCTCTCAGCAACAAAAGCAGCAACTGCGGAGTAAAGTCCATTGAAAACCGCTGGTGAAGAGCAGACACAACTTCCACGGCCGCCCAAATATCTGCTGCAAGTCTGCACTTCAACAGTCCTTCTGAAGTCGCACTTATGATTTCTGAAAGATACTTCTCAAGCGAGAGTGTAGCAATATCTTTCAGAAACACCTTCTGTGATTCCGCATTGATGGCCGTCCGCAAGCGTTTTATAAAAGCCGTGTTTTTCTTCAAGCTGGAGTCCAGTGTCGACGCCGTGGGAAAAACATCTACCATGTGAGCTACTGATAGTAACAACGCGTCGTGAGCGTGTAAACGTACCTTTGACACCAGACCATGCTTGACTGTTGAGATCCAGTAGTTCATTGCGCCTGGAACGTTTCGATTGATCGTCCAAATGGCCCGAACTTGAGACTTCGGTCATGAGTTTGTTCAAGCAAGATCGACACTGCAATTACTACTCATAAATTCTTGCGCTGTCGGCGATAGTCTTCGAGGTCGATACGCTAGAGGAGAAGTTCACCAACTTCACAAATGTCGCCTCAATCTCGATGAGCCCCACGATATACGGAATCCCTTCAAGTCACTAAAATCATCTTTTTTTTCTCACCTTTTTTCTTGCTATATACGGTTTACATGAGTTTGCTGCTGCAGATATTTTGTCGCCCTGTTCAAAAAATTACTCGTATCAAAATGTGCAGATTGCAGAACTTTTGAATTTAGGGCGTTGAAACTTGAAGGGAAAAGTAACAACAGTCAGTCGCGCATTTTGACGCCGGGAGGGGATACTCATCTCCTCCTATTGCGCATCAAACATGTCTGCTTATATTTAATGACGTGTATGACTATTGCTATGTGCATGTTCTTAGAGATATTATTTCTATTTATCACATCTCATTCGGTAAGGCTTAGAGACGGAAAATCCATCAGAGTACCTGACCGAGATTAACATGGACAGCTTTTTCAGACGTGTAGCACTCGAGAGCGGATTCGCCAAGTTCACGCCCATAGCCACTATATTTTTTCCCTCCAAATGGCACTGAAAAATGGCTGTCATTCGACGAGTTGATCCAAACCATACCCACACTAAGTGCTCGCGCCATTGAGTGAGCTTTCTCAATGTCGCGAGTGAAAACTGCACCTGCGAGACCAAATTTGCTGTTATTGGCACGAGAAATAGCCTCTTCAATACTGGAGAAACTGGAAATTGTCACAACTGGCCCAAAGATTTCGTCAGTTGCAATTTTGGAGTCGTCAGAAACATCAGCAAATACAGTTGGCTTGATGAAAAATCCTTTTCCTTCATTGTTCACCGTTCCGTCCAAGACAAGACGGCAGCCAGACGAGACTGCGTCAGAAATGTAACGCTGGACGCGGTCAAACTGAGGCTTTGAAATCTGCGGCATTCTTACAGCTTGTTCCTGCGTGTGTTCCAAAAATTTATCAATGAACCGTTGATAAACATTGTCCTCGACAAAGATACGTGACGTCGCTGTGCATATCTGACCTGCATTGAACATTGTGCCAGCATGGCACCAACGAACAGCCTGACCCAGATCCGCGTCTTCACATACAATGGCCGCGGATTTTCCTCCCAGTTCGAGCGTGACTGGCGTTAGATTTTGCGAAGCTGCGCCGGCCACTGCTTTCCCGGATGCGACTGATCCTGTAAACGAGATCTGTAACTCGATCAGACATGTGAACGCAACTATGAAAATGAGATGCAACAGTCATATACCTTGTCAACGCCGGGACTACCTGCAAGTGCTGCGCCAGCAGACATGTCTCCCGACAAAATGTTAACAACGCCAGGCGGAAATCCTACTTCGTCTATAAGCCGTGCCAGTAGTAATGTGGATAGTGGTGTAAGCTCCGAGGTTTTCAAAACAGCCGTGTTTCCGCACGCTAAAGCTGGAGCAAGTTTCCATACCGCAAGCCTAAATCCATGAGATTTCTAGTCGCAAATATATTCTGCGCTTACATCAACGGATAGTTCCACGGTACAATCAACCCACACACCCCAAAGGGCTCACGAAGGGTATAAGCGAATTTTTGATGAGATGGATAAAGCGCACGACCTTCAATCTTGTCTGCCCAGCCAGCATAGTATCGCAAAACTTGAGCAACATCGGCAATATCTTCATCAATTGCAGAACTCTTCGAGTGTCAGCCAAAACCCTTTCTTATGGCATCTGATTCATTTCAATCTTACCATAGGCTTTCCCGTATTCCACGACTCCACCTCGCCCAGCAAAGCCTGATTCTCCTCCACTTTCTGCGCCAGAGAATGCAAAAGTCTGCCTCTATCTGTTCCTGACACGCGGGACCAGTCAGATGTAAACGCGTGTCGCGCTGTAGAAACTGCTGTTTCCACATCTTCCTTTGACGCAGCGTACACGTCAATTATGGTATTTTCAGTTCTGTATGGTAAGAAGTGTTAGATATACATGGCAGCAAAAAAAACCAAAAATATAAATAACGGACACGGGACAGATCACAGCAATTTTTTTGCCATTTGATGATTTCGTGAATTTGTTGCCGATGAACAATCCGGTTGGCTGATCATACGACACCCCAGATCGCGACAACGTCAAAGCTGTCGCACTGGCATATCTACGACAGGTCGTTTTGAACATATCTTAAGTGAATAAGTCGACCAATACTGAGCTGGCTGTAAAGAACAGTAAATGTATATACGACTGTCATGGGTGCCCATGAGTGTACAGAATGGGTGTCTCCGCTTCAAATCACCCCCCACAATATCCAGTGCGGGGCATCGGCGTACTTTCTGTCTGCGGCTGATGAACCTTCGACTCGACTTTCACAGTTCCGTTTTATGATCCCATAGTTATGCGCTTTAATAGAATTGATAAATATTCTATTTACTGTAACAAATAGGCACTACGGCATAAATAATACGCTCTAAGGCTCTGTACATGATTGTGCTGCTGCAAAAAGTTATGAAGTCCCGGAAAATACGCGATATTGTTCTCCGAAAATTCCGTGAAGGGGCCTTGTACGTGTCCCAATAAACGATTCAACATCACCAATATCGTTTGATTCTTGATACTGTTCACCCACACATCCTGTACATACTTTACATCTACACACCAAATACATGTCGAACTCAGCCGACTCAAAGCGTGCGCTGCCAGCACTTGCGCCTGCTGCGTGCTACTCTGCGCAGGCGTTACGGCGATTTCTATTCATGTCGCGCACGCTCGTGGATGATACTATCTCCGCGGATCTGAATTCAATGCCGACTGTTGCGTCCTCGTCGTCGTCACCGTCACACGAGACGAGCGCAAGTTGGATGCCGCCTGTGCGTGAGCAGGTTGGGTCGAAACGACGAGTTTGCAGCGGGTACATTTCGGAGACGGTGTTTCCGAGCTGGAAAGCACGGGATGAAGTTCTTCAATATTGCTCTGGGATTGCGGAAACACGGAAGGCGAAGGTAATTGAATCAGCGACGAAGGAAGCAGTCGTTGATCCACGGTTAGATCCGTATGCATCTCGTGAGATGCCAAGCGTTTCCGAAGAAGAGAAAATACTGGCATGGGTGGAGAACGAGCGCGGGATCGAGGAGATTGTGCGTGATCGGAGTTGGTCTGTCGTGGTAGAAAAGTGCATTGACGTGGGATCTTCGGGCGTGAATGGAAGTGGATGGAAATTGGCATACGATAATTGGAGCGGAGCATGAAAACTGAGAGCGTGCATTTGATGTACATATCATATTCTCAACTCGACTTACAGGTTTCCGGAAACTTCTGGGCGTGGTGTTTGTGGGAACAACTTTTTTGTATATAATTACGGCTCTATCAACGATCTTTTGGCATTCATGAGTGTGGTGATGATAAGTGGATTTGGATTGGGGAAAGTAAGATCAATATCGTCGATAACGGTGCAAGTTTCTTTGGCATGCTTTGCTTGTCAAAGTGCACATGAATCAATGCCCTGTCAAGCCCGCGTGTAGCTGAGTAAGTCAAACCCTTCGCCCGCCGAAAGTTTACTAGCATGTCCTCGCTTGCTGAGCATACTATCAATATATATAGCCAGCCGCCGGAACTTTGCCTGGCCAATTCTGCCACTATCTGGATATCGCAATCGATGATTGTGTTCTGTTTAGATCCCATCGCATCGTCGGGATGCAGTTCAGACTTTGCCATCACTCACGGAGTTTGATTTCATAAATATAGGCCATACTATCACTCACCGAGTTTGTCTTCATAATCATAGATCGCAATACCTCTTCAGAAAAGAGGGGAGAGATCGATGAAACATGCTGAATTGAGATGTACGCACTTTGCAATACAAAATAGGCGTATCTCGGCCCTATAAATTGGAAAAGCGCATCTATGATTTTCTTTTAAAGACTGTAACAATCTTGACTTAAACTGTGTATTTCTTTACGAGATTTCTATTGAAACACGTTCCCCGATACATATGGATGCGCCACATTCGACTGGTACGCGCACCCTCAGCGCACACCAAAAAAGTCCCATTCCCATCCCAGGCAGGGCTCTGAACTTTAGCTCTGCTTCACCGCAGCTGCTGTACACGTAACGCCCCTCCGGTCTCGAGAATCCATCACGAATTCGTAATTGTGACGGAGCAATTCACAAAGATACAGGGTTATAATTTGGTATAATCGCGGTCGTTTTGGCTGCTTTCTATAAGGGGTAATTGTGAGTTCGTTGCCTTGCGCTGTATGCTATCGCTAATCTCCATAAGCTTTAAGGGCCGGTCAAATACGAGTTCTGATCGCGGGAACCAGCGCGTATCACGACGATCAAGCAGCTTGAAGCGCGTCTTTCTTTCAGTAACGGAGTGCAAATTGATAGAGCTTCAGTTCCAATCAACGAGCTAATTGGCAAACACGGGGACATGTGCACGCCATCACCCACTTTGACAGTCTAATTTCCCTCTTCGCGATACACGCGCATCTCCGCATTCACGATGCAGCACATTCCTTTTCTACCCGTTCACTCGGAAGACAGCGCGAACAGCAGTAGTCTTTCACTTACTTCCTCATTTACAGGCCTTCCCCTTGTCCCCCAACGGAAAAAGGACCCCAAGACTCCACTCAACCCGTTTCTCGCGTCCTTGTTCCATCCGTCCCCCACAACCCCACGTTCTCGCGACCTCGCGAACGCGCTCAAAAGTCCAAGGAACTATGTCATCCTTGTTCCTGCTACTCCGTCATTGCTGTACACGGTAGATGGTGATTCAAATACGGCGTTTGTGGACCTCTGTAATCAGGATGATTTCTTGCAGTCCCATATTATCAAAATCGGAGTTTCGGCAAAAGCTATTGGCCGTGCGCGCATCTTTTGGACGCTGAATGGAAGAAGTTTGGTGGTCAAGGATGATTTCGTGTATACGAACAAAGGTGCGTACTCACTTTATGTCACGAACAGTGACTAACAGCCACAGGTTTCAAATCCATCGTTCAGGCTCGGCTACTGTCGGACAAAATGTACACGACAACAGCAGATGATCTTCCTTACGACTCACAGTATCTGATTTACTACATTTCCAAGCCTCTCATTGGAAACGCGCTTCCGTTGTACGATTTCTTTGCTCCAAAAGTGAGCTCATCACTGCAAGCGTCGAACTCTACTAAGAACGGGAAGCCGGAGCCCAAGAAGGAAATTTCCACGTTTGCGCAACTTCTCTCACAATTTCCAGCAATTGCGCGAAAGATTCAAGAGCCGTTGAATGCTGTTTTCGAGGAGTTTGACTGCAGCGATGCGACCGAGCCGGATTTGGTGACGATGATAGAGGACGTTATGGGGAAAGGTATTGCATTATTTCAAAGCGTGGATAGATCAGTTGTGAACGAGATGGTTAGCGCTACTGCGCTTACAGGACCTGAGATTGAGAAGATGCTGGAAAACTACGTCGGCAAACATTTACACAGTAAGATTTGGCCTCGGTTGATTGTTCTGCGCGCGCTCAAGGATTCGATTATCAGAGCGGCAATGAAGAATATGAAAAATATCAGTCTGGGACAGCTTGGAGTCCAGCCGTTTTGGGCAGAGTCGGGCGACTCGATCGAGAGAATGGTGATGTCTGCCGTTCTTGACTTTGAGAAACTAGGTAAAGGCGAAAACGCTGCGGAGCAAGTTGACGGGCTCGTGAAGATTCTGCGGAATCTGGGAGTCGTGCCGCCGTCGCCTACGCATTCAGATGGTGAGCAAGCAGACAAATCTGGAAGCTCGTCACAGGAAGGAAAGGAAAAACTTGCGGCTGCGCAGCAGTCGTCGAGCGTTAGTGCGGATGTGTTGGTGAGTTTGATGATCATTGTCGTGACGTGGTCGAAATCAGAGCATCTTGATTCGCTTTTGTTTTACATGCGTAATTTTTCGTTCATGGATGTTGACACTGGCGAAGTTGGGTACGCGTTGTCGACGCTCGAAGCGGTGATTTTTCACATTATGAATAACAGCTCGAAACTAGCGGTGGTGTCGAGCGCGAACGTCAAATTTTGGAAAAGCATTCGCGATGGAGTGGATATCACGCCAGCATTCGACTCGCCTGGTGAGTTTTTTGGCGCGGGCGGAATCGATGTCTCTGAAATCGACTCGCTGGAACAAGTCTATCGAAGTCGGAGTTCGAGTGGTGAAAGCGCGATCATGATGGCGACGCAGAATCCGTCCGAGACCAGCTTCGCAAATTTGCGATTGTTGCTGTCAAAACGTGATGTATTTCCGATCGAAGCGATTCAAAAAGACCAGAATAAATTCCAAACTACACTTCTGTCTGCTGCGTTGCAAACAGGCGAGGCGGAGACTGTTGCGATTATCTGGGCATATCTCTCAGAGCACTTTTCACAAGAGGAGTTGCGTAAATACGTTTCGAGAAAAGACGAGTGGCAGCGTTCGATTGGACATTATCTGTTTCATCTTCCATCATACATTGAAACGTTTGCGCCATTAATCTCATGGACTGATCGGGATCAGAATGGACAGACTCCGTTGTTTGCACTTTGTCGATGTTATGATCATGCGCAATATGGAACGTTAGTCAAGATGGGAGTCGAAGCAGCGACGAAGTATCAGCGCGGTGGCGGGTCATTGCGGTTTATAGAGCATATTGACTCGAAGGGGAATACGCTTCTTCATATCATGAAAGACATCCCGTCGCTTGAATTGCTGCTGAGTATCTGCGACATTGACTTGAATCGCGTGAACGACAAGGGACTCACTCCGTTGATGGTGAACAGCAAGTTTTCGCGAATTGAGGCAATCGAGGTACTTACGAAGCACAAGGAAGTTGACATTGGTCGTCGGAATCATAGGGGGTTGAATGCCGCTGAGCTTGCGAAAGATGACAACACTCGGTCGAGGATAGAAGATATAACGCTGTTTAGCTATCGCTCTCCGATGCCAGATGGTCGAGTTACCTCTGTCATTCGCGGATATTTCGCGGAGGATAATGTGCATTTTGTGATTTTGTCGGGAATTCCGCCTGGTGAATCGACAATCACCGCGGTGAAGCGCACGTTTGGAGATTTCACATTTCTCGCGAAATGGCTTGCATACGAACTGCCCGCGTCGTGGATTCCAGTGCTAAGTGTGCCGCATAACCCGTTTGCGGTGCCTTCGCGGCCGTCTCGCGCGGTCGTGCGGGAGGTACAGTTGAAACTTGATGCTTTTTTGCGGACGTTGCTTTTACATCCTACGTTTTCGACACATGAATTGCTATGGGAGTTTTTCCTTGTCAGCGATTTCTCCAAAGATCTTTCAGAAAAGCGAAGTCGGCAGAAAGCTGAAAGTCGACTCGATACGCTTGAAGATGATTATGCGCCCGTTGAGAATACAGATGAAGCAACGATGTTTTTCAATCACGCGCGGAATGAAATGATGAGGCTTGAAAAGGCATTTACTACAGTCGTCACGACAGGAGCAAGTAAAGCTGCAAAACGACTTGATCTTGCTGAAGCGTATAGTGCGGCCGATGGAGTATTTAGGACGATGACGTTTTTGCCGATTGCGTACGTGGATGCGCTTTCGGAGTTTATTTCATTGTTTCAGGTGCATGATACGCATGAGGAGATGTTTGTACATGAACTTCGGACATCGCTTGCTGCGATTGTTGCTGTTGTGGCGTCGCTTGAGCGGCCTCGGACGTTGGTGAATGATTTGCATGCGAAGACCGCACAGCTGCAGAAATACAGGAACTCGCTTCACCGTGCGTCGACGCGGTTGCCGTTGGGATTGCTGGATGACACACGAACGCGGTATGCGCATGACGCGAGTCAGAATATAGAGAATGCGCAGGATGAGATTACGAAGATTGGGTCTGAGATTACGTATTCGCAAACGATTCTGGCGAGCGAACTTGGTGGGTTTAATGATATCCATGACCTAGAAATGTTGCGGAAAGTGAAGCAGTATGTAAGTCAGAAACTTACGTGGGAGCGTGTGAGATTGAGAAGTATGCGGTCTGTGTTGGACAAATTGAAGACTTGAGGCGGTGGAAA